>CM038675.1:773065543-773347116 GCA_021605145.1 Aegilops bicornis
TGCCTTTCCCCCGCGAGCGTCTCGACCGCAAGTGGCTGGATCACAGGCATCGCGTCGTCTCCCACGACGATGCCGTCCTTTTGTACGACTTCCGGCCAGAGGAAGGCAACCCACGCAGCAGATTCCGGGCGTCCTTCCTGCGCCCGGGCCACGGCGATTGGCAGCGTGTGACGTCAAACCTCGGCGCCGACCGCTGCTGCGCGGCCGCGTATTACTACGGCTACATCGTGTGCGTCGGCTTGGCTAGCTGCCACATCCTCTGGCCGCGCTGGGATCAAATCACCAATGAAGTGCAAGCGGCGTTGCCGGATGAGCCCGGGAAGGTACGCCGGTGCAGCTACCTCTTTGAGTCCGGAGGCGACCTGCTCCTGGCCAGCGTTCTTCAACATGACAGCGGCACCGACCTGTCGGTGTCACTGCACCAGCTGTGTCTGCGGAACGGCGGCGAGGGGGAGGAGGACCGGGTGGTGGAGTGGGTGCGCGATAACGAACCAGACTTCCACGACGCTGTCCTCTTCTTGGGTTTCCCGGGCAGCTTCTCTGTGGATGTTGTGTGGTTCGGCGGGGAGCTGAGCGGTGGCACCGCCTACTTTGTCATCGACAACACGGCAGGCCACGACGGACGTTCCAGTCCTCGAGAGCCGTGTAGCGTGTATAGGTACAACTTCAAGGACGGTGCCGCCATGCTGGTGGAGACGCTGCCGGCCGGATCATTACCAGAAAAACTTGCATCGCCGACGGCCAAATCTATGCCGACGGCCCCCGTCGGCATAGATGGGCATACCCCGACGGCCCAACCAAAGCCGTCGGCGTAGAAAGGCCGTCGGCGTATTTCCATCTATGCCGACGCGGCGTTGCTTCAGATATGCCTACGGTGGCCGTCGGCACAGGACAGGCCGTCGGCATATCACATGGGCCCGTCTACCCGGGCGGCGGCGGCCGTTTGACGGCGTCAGGCTACGCCGACGGGCTAACGGTGGCCGTCGGCATAGCTACGCCGACGGCTACGTCATCGATCCACGGCGCCGCCACGTCATCGATCCGCTCCGCACGGCTGTCCCGTGGGGTGGCATATCTATGCCGACGGCATATGCCTGGCCCATGGATTTTGCCACGTCACCGATCCCCGTCCTACGCCACGTCATCGATCCAAGCTCTAACGTTCCGTAGTCGTAGCTATGCCGACGGCCTTACCGTAGGCATAGATCTCCAATAATATTTTATTTATTTTTATTTTTATTTTTTCCAAAACTAATTTCATTAACTTAAATGTACAGAAAACATATATCGATTGCCCCCCACACAGGCCTTACTTCCGTCGTGTCACGAAGAGGTTAGACGGGACGGGGTACCTGTGGGGGGATAGCAATGCCGCCAGGTGTTGCGGTGGGCCCTCCTACGGTTGTGGAAACGTGGTGGCAGGCGCAGGCACCCGACACGCGGCTCCGGGGTGTGCCGCCCTCACAGCGTCGCCGCCGCTGCGTGCCGGAGAAACGCCACGCCGCCATCCGTGAGGGGCACACCGGAGACGCAGCGTGCCTCTTCGGACATGCCACCACACCGTACGACATGTATGAGGTCCCGGTGCAACGCTCCGGTGGCATTGCAACCCCCCAGGGCCCCTGTCCCGCATAACCTGTAGCGTTTGACCACGTGATCTAGCCCTTTGACTTTGCATGGACAGGCTTTGACCAGTGGAACTCTCCACCTGGTCGTGTTAGGTCAGCCCATAGAAACACTTTGGAGCAACATCCGGGCCAAAGGCACAGTAAGATCCCCTTCCGGGTAGACCCGACGCGTCCGTTTCCCCCCTCCAGGTGCCGGCGGCGTCGCCGTCCGTGAGCCGAAGTATCAACCCAGGCTCCATCTATTCAACGCGCAAGGTGGGAGGGCTGGGGCCTCGAAACCTTATAACATGCCACGACAAGAGTGGGAGGACCTCATGTTCTATATCTTGCACAACATCAAGGAAGTTGAGGAAGTGTGGATGAGGTAATACCACTACACTATTCCTTTATGTCTTCCACATCATCATGTTCTATGTTCACTTAGTCCCAGTCTAACACCACATTTCTTTTTTCTAGTGATTTCGTTCAAGAGGAATGGACGGGAATGAATCCTCCTACTGAGACGGAGGCACTTACTCTTCTCCGTCATGGAAACCCTAGACGTAAAAATTTTGTTGCTTGGTTCATGGAGAAAGTAATTTTCCACACCCTCCTATTAAATAACTAGTTCAACATTTATTAGTTAACTAATGCATGCAACAATTTCAATTATACTTGTAGGGAAAAGATCCGAACATATCTATGGATGATGAATTGAGATGGGTTTCCATGGGTTTTGACCCTGCCGTCTGTTGGGGAACGTAGTAATTTCAAAATTTTCCTACGCACACACAGGACCATGGTGATGGCATAGCAACGAGAGGGGAGAGTGTCTGTCCACGTACCCTCGTAGACCGAAAGCGGAAGCGTTAAAACAACGCGGTTGATGTAGTCATACGTCTTCACGATTCGACCGATCCAAGTACCGAACGTACGGCACCTCCGTGTTCGGCTGCGTTCAGCTTTCGATGGCGATCCCGGGCTCGATCCGAAAGCGTCGGGGATGAGTTCCGTCAAGACGACGGCGTGATGGCGATGATGATGCTCCACCGACGCAGGGCTTCGCCTAAGCTTCTGCTGACGATATGACTTCTCCGGCAGGGCTTCGCCTAAACTCATGACGATATGACCGAAGTGGAATATGGTGGAGCGGGGCACCGCACACGGCTAAGGAACGATCCGTAGATCAACTTGTGTGTCATGGGGTGCCCCCGTGCCCCCGTATATAAAGGAGCAAGGGGGGGTGCGGCCGGCCCTAGGGGAGGCGCTGGAGGAGTCCTACTCCCACGGGAGTAGGACTCCCCTTTCCTAGTTGGATTAGGATTGGGGAGGGGAAAAGGGAAGGCGCCGCCCCCTCTCCTTGTCCTATTCGGACTAGAGGGGAGGGGCGTGACCTGCCCCGCCGGCCCTTTCCTCTTCTCCCTATGGCCCATCAAGGCCCATTGACCCCGGGGTTCCGTAACCCCGGTGTTCCGTAACCCCGGTGTTCCGGTAACTTTCGCTTTTCATCGGAACCTTTCGAAGTCCAAACATAGGCTTCCAATATATCAATCTTTATGTCTCGACCATTTCGAGACTCCTCGTCATGTCCGTGATCACATCCGGGACTCGAACAACCTTGGTACATCAAAACTTATAAACTCATTATGAGCGCCATCGAAGCGTTAGCGTGCGGACCCTACGGGTTCGAGAACTATGTAGACATGACCTAGAACCATTCTCGGTCAATAACCAATAAGCGGAACCTGGATGCCCATATTGGTTCCTACATATTCTACGAAGATCTTTATCGGTCAAACCGCATAACAACATACGTTGTTCCCTTTGTCATCGGTATGTTACTTACCCGAGATTCGATCGTCGGTATCTAATACCTAGTTCAATCTAGATTCTTTGGTAAGTCTCTTTACTCGTTCCGTAATACATCATCTCACAACTAACTCATTAGTTGTAATGCTTGCAAGGCTTATGTGATGTGTATTACCGAGAAGGCCCAGAGATACCTCTCCGAGCAATCGGAGTGACAAAACCTAATCTCGAAATACGTCAACCCAACAAGTACCTTTGGAGACACCTGTAGTACTCCTTTATGATCACCCGATTACGTTGTGACGTTTGGTAGTACCCAAAGTGTTCCTCCGTAAACGGGAGTTGCATAATCTCATAGTTACGAGGAACATGTATAAGTCATGAAGAAAGCAATAGCAATATACTAAGCGATCAAGTGCTAAGCTAACGGAATGGGTCATGTCAATCACATCATTCTTCTAATGAGGTGATCCCATTAATCAAATGACAACACATGTCTATGGTTAGGAAACACAACCATCTTTGATTAATGAGCTAGTCTAGTAGAGGCTTACTAGTGACTATCTTTTTGTCTATGTATTCACACATGTATTATGTTTCCGGTTAATACAATTCTAGCATGAATAATAAACATTTATCATGATATAAGAAAATAAATAATAACTTTATTATTGCCTCTAGGGCATATTTCCTTCAGTCTCCCACTTGCACTAGAGTCAATAATCTAGATTACACAAGAATGATTCTAACACCCATGGAGTCTTGGTCTTGATCATGTTTTGCTCGTGGAAGAGGCTTAGTCAACGGGTGCGCAACATTCAGATCCGTATGTATTTTGCAAATCTCTATGTCTACCACTTGGACTTGGTCCCGAATGGAATTGAAGCGTCTCTTGATATGCTTGGTCCTCTTGTGAAATCTGGATTCCTTTGCCAAGGCAATTGCACCAGTATTGTCACAGAAGATCTTCATTGGTCCCGATCGAGGGTATGACACCTAGATCGGAAATGAACTCTTTCATCCAGAATCCTTCATTTGCTGCTTCCGAAGCAGCTATGTACTCCGCTTCACATGTAGATCCCGCCACGACGCTTTGTTTTAGAACTGCACCAACTGACAGCTCCACCGTTTAACAAAAACACGTATCCGGTTTGCGATTTAGAATCGTCCGGGATCGGTGTCAAAAGCTTGCATCGACGTAACCATTTACGACTAGCTCTTTGTCACCTCCATATACGAGAAACATATCCTTAGTCCTTTTCGGGTATTTCAGGATGTTCTTGACCGCTGTCCGATGATCCACTCTGGATTACTTTGGTACCTTCCTGCCAAGCTTACAGCTAAGCATACGTCAGTCCGGTACACAGCATTGCATACATGATAGAGCCTATGGCTGAAGCATAGGGAACATCTTTCATTTTCTCTCTATCTTACATTGTGGTCGGGCATTGAGTCGACTCAATCTTATACCTTGTAATACAGGTAAAAAACCTTTCTTTGCACGATCCATTTTGAACTTCTTCAAAACTTTATCAAGGTATGTGCTTTGTGAAAGTCCAATTAAGCGTCTTGATCTATCTCTATAGATCTTGATGCCCAATATGTAAGCAGCTTCACCGAGGTCTTTCATTGAAAACTTTTTGTTCAAGTATCCTTTTATGCTAACCAGAAATTCTATATCATTTCCAATCAATAATATGTAGTCTACATATAATATCGTAAATGCTACTGAGCTCCCACTCACTTTCTTGTAAATACAGGCTTCTCCAAAAGTGCGTATAAAACCATATGCTTTGATCACACTATCAAAGCGTTTATTCCAACTCCGAGAGGCTTGCACGGACCATAAATTGATCATTTGGAGCTTGCACACTTTGTTAGCGCCCTTTGGATCAATAAAACCTTCTGGTTGCATCATATACAACTCTTCTTCTAGAAATCCATTCAAGAATGCAGTTTTTACATCCATTTGCCAAATTTCATAATCATAAAATGCGGCAATTGCTAACATGATTCGGACAGACTTAAGCATAGCTACGGGTGAGAAAGTCTCATCGTAGTCAACCCCTTGAACTTGTCGAAAACCTTTTGCAACAAGTCGAGCTTTATAGACAGTTACATTACCATCGGCGTCAGTCTTCTTCTTAAAGATCCATTTATTCTCAATGGCTTGCCGACCATCGGGCAAGTCAACCAAAGTCCATACTTTGTTTTCATACATGGATCCCATCTCGATTTCATGGCTTCCAGCCATTTCGCGAATCTGGGCTCACCATCGCTTCTTCATAGTTTGTAGGTTCGCCATGGTCAAGTAACATGACTTCCGAATAGGATTACCGTACCACTGCAGTGCGTATTTTACTCTGGTTGACCTACGAAGTTCGGTAGCAACTTGATCTGAAGTTTCATGATCAATATCATTAGTTTCCTCACTAATTGGTGTAGTTGTCACGGGAACCATTTCTTGTGATGAATTACCTTCCAATAAGGGAGCAGATCTGATTATCTCATCAAGTTCTACTTTCCTCCCACTCACTTCTTTCGAGAGAAACTCCTTCTCTAGAAAGGATCCGAACTTAGCAACGAAAATCTTGCCTTCAGGATCTGTGATAGAAGGTGTACCCAACAGATCTCCTTTGGGTATCCTATGAAGACACATTTTTCCGATTTGGGTTCGAGCTTATCTGGTTGAAGTTTCTTCACATAAGCATCGCAGCCCCAAATTTTAAGAAACGACAACTTTGGTTTCTTGCCAAACCATAGTTCATACGGTGTCGTCTCAACGGATTTAGATGGTGCCCTATTTAACGTGAATGCGGCCGTCTCTAAAGCATATCCCCAAATCGATAGCGGTAAATCAGTACGAGACATCATAGATCGCACCATATCAAGTAAAGTACGATTCTGACGTTCGGACACACCATTTCTCCGTGGTGTTAGGGTGGCGTGAGTTGAAACTATTCCACATTGTTTTAAATGTAAACCAAACTCGTAACTCAAATATTCTCCTCCACGATCAGATCGTAGAAACTTTATTTTCTTGTTACGATGATTTTCCACTTCACTCTGAAATTCTTTGAACTTTTCAAATGTTTCAGATTTGTGTTTCATTAAGTAGATATACCCATATCTGCTCAAATCAGCTGTGAAGGTGAGAAAATAACGATACCCGCTGCGAGCCTCAACATTCATTGGACCACACACATCAGTATGTATGATTTCCAACAAATCAGTTGCTCGCTCCATAGTTCCGGAGAACGGCGTTTTAGTCATCTTGCCCATGAGGCACGGTTCGCAAGTACCAAGTGATTCATAATCAAGTGATTCCAGAAGACCATCAGTATGGAGTTTCTTCATGCGTTTTACCGATATGACCTAAGCGGCGGTGCCACAAATAAGTTGCATTATCATTATCAACTCTGCATCTTTTGGTTTCAACATTATGAATATGTGTATTATTACTATCGAGATTCAATAAAAATAGACCATTCTTCAAGGGTGCGTGACCATAAAAGGTATTACTCATATAAATAGAACAACCATTATTCTCTGATTTAAATGAATAACCGTCTCGCATCAAACAAGATCCAGATATAATGTTCATGCTCAACGCTGGCACCAAATAACAATTATTTAGGTCTAAAACTAATCCCGAAGGTAGATGTAGAGGTAGCGTGCGATTGCGATCACATTGACCTTGGAACCGTTTCCCACGCGCATCGTCACCTCGTCCTTTGCGGTGCTCGTTTATTACGTGGTCCCTGTTTTGAGTTGCAAATATTAGCAATGAACCCGTATCAAATACCCAGTGCTACTACGAGCTCTAGTAAGGTACACATCAATAACATGTATATCACATATACCTTTGTTCACCTTGCCATCCTTCTTATCCGCCAAATACTTGGGGCAGTTCCGCTTCTGTCGATGCTTTGCGGTAAAAACACTTTCGATTTCAGGGCTTAGGTCCGGACTTGGGTTTCTTCTCTTGAGCAGCAACTTTCTTGCTGTTCTTTTGAAGTTTCCTTCTTCTTTCCTTTGCCCTTTTCTTGAAACTAGTGGTCTTGTTGACCATCAACACTTGATGCTCTTTCTTGATTTCTACCTCCATGACTTTCGGCATTGCGAAGAGCTCGGGAATTGTTTTGGTCATCCCTTGCATATTATAGTTCATCACGAAGCTCTTGTAGCTTGGTGGCGATGATTGGAGAATTCTGTCAATGACACTATCATCCGGAAGAGTAACTCCCGGTTGAATCAAGTGATTATTATACCGGACATTTTGAGTATATGTTCCTTGTGAACTATTCTCCTCCATCTTGCAGCTATAGAACTTATTGGAGACTTCATATCTCTCAATCCGGGCATTTGCTTGAAATATTAACTTCAACTCCTGGAACATCTCATATGCTCCATGACGTTCAAAAGCGTCGTTGAAGACCCGGTTCTAAGCCGTAAAGCATGGCACACTGAACTATCGAGTAGTCATCAGCTTTGCTCGCCAGACGTTCACAACTTCGGCGCAGCTCCTGCAGCAGTTCGGCACCCAGCGGTGCTTCGGGACGTAATTCTTATGCAGCAATGAGGATAATCCTCAAGTTACGGACCCAGTCCGTGTAATTGCTACCATCATCTTTCAACTTTGCTTTCTCAAGG
The DNA here is from genome assembly GCA_021605145.1 of Aegilops bicornis. NCBI lineage: Eukaryota > Viridiplantae > Streptophyta > Magnoliopsida > Poales > Poaceae > Aegilops > Aegilops bicornis. The sequence goes on from CM038675.1 coordinate 773,073,613, forward strand.
AACGCATTAAAATTCAACGGAACAACATCACGAGCCATCTATCTACAGTAAACATAGACAAGCAAAAATACTATCAGGTACTAAGTTCATGATAAATTTAAGTTTAATTAATCATATTTAAAACCTCCCACTCAGACAGACATCTCTCTAGTCATCCAAGTGATTACGTGATCCAAATCAACTAAACCATGTCCGATCATCACGTGAGATGGAGTAGTTTCAATGGTGAACATCACTATGTTGATCATATCTACTATATGATTCACGCTCGACCTTCGGTCTCCGTGTTCGAGGCCATATCTGTTATATGCTAGGCTCGTCAAGTTTAACTTGAGTATTCCGCTGTGCAACTGTTTTGCACCCGTTGTAGATGGACGTAGAACTTATCACACCCGATCATCACGTGGTGTCCGGGTACTCTGAACTTTGGCAACGGTGCATACTCAGGAGAACACTTCTTGATAATTTCGGTGAGAGATCATCTTATAATGCTACCGTCAATCAAAGCAAGATAAGATGCATAAAGGATAAACATCACATGCAATCAATATAAGTGATATGATATGGCCATCATCATCTTGTGCTTGTGATCTCCATCTCCGAAGCACCGTCGTGATCACCATCGTCACCGGCGCGACACCTTGATCTCCATCGTAGCATCGTTGTCGTCTCGCCAACTGTTGCTTCTACGACTATCGCTACCGCTTAGTGATAAAGTAAAGAAATTACATGGCGTTTGCATTTCATACAATAAAGCGACAACCATATGGCTCCTGCCGATTGCCGATAACTTCGGTTACAAAACATGATCATCTCATACAATAAAATATAGCATCACGTCTTGACCATATCACATCACAACATGCCCTGCAAAAACAAGTTAGACGTCCTCTACTTTGTTGTTGCAAGTTTTACGTGGCTGCTACGGGCTGAGCAAGAACCGTTCTTACCTACGCATCAAAACCACAACGATACCACCTCAAATAGACTCCGTTTTACCCATCTCAAGGACCGGGCGTAGCCACACTCGGTTCAACTAAAGTGAGAGAGACAGACACCCGCCAGCCACCTTTAAGCACGAGTGCTCGTAACGGTGAAACCGGTCTCGGCGTAAGCGTCTGGCGTAATGTCGGTCCGGGCCGCTTCATCTCACAATACCGCTGAACCAAAGTATGACATGCCGGTAGGTAGTATGACTTGTATCGCCCACAACTCACTTGTGTTCTACTCGTGCATATGACATCAACGCATAAAACCAGGCTCGGATGCCACTTTGTTGGGGAGCGTAGTAATTTCAAAATTTTCCCACGCACACGGGACCATGGTGATGGCATAGCAACGAGAGGAGAGTGTACGTCCACGCACCCTCGTGAGACCGAAAGCGGAAGCGTTAAAACAACGCGGTTGATGTAGTCGTGCGTCTTCACGATTCGACCGATCCAAGTACCGAACGACGGCACCTCCGTGTTCAGCACACGCGTTCAGCTCGATGACGATCCGGGCTCCGATCCAAAGCGTCGGGGATGAGTTCCACAAGACGACGGCGTGGTGGCGATGATGATGCTCCACCGACGCAGGGCTTCGCCTAAGCTCTGCGACGATATGACTTCTCCGCGCAGGCTTCGCCTAAACTCTGCTGACGATATGACCAGTGGAATATGGTGGAGGGGGCACGCGCAGACGGCTAAGGAACGATCCGTAGATCAACTTGTGTGTCATGGGGTGCCCCCTGCCCCGTATATAAAGGAGCAAGGGGGTGCGGCCGGCCCTAGGGGAGGCGCTGGAGGAGTCCTACTCCCACCGGGAGTAGGACTCCCCCTTCCTAGTTGGATTAGGATTGGGGAGGGAAAGCGGAAGGCGCCGCCCCTCTCCTTGTCCTATTCGGACTAGAGGAGGGGGCGCGCGGCCTGCTCTGGCCGGCCCTTTCCTCTTCTCCCTATGGCCCATCAAGGCCCATTGACCCCCCGGGGGGTTCCGGTAACCCCCCGGGGGGTTCCGGTAACCCCCCGGTGTTCCGGTAACTTCCTGTTTTCATCCGGAACCTTTCCGAAGTCCAAACATAGGCTTCCAATATATCAATCTTTATGTCTCGACCATTTCGAGACTCCTCGTCATGTCCGTGATCACATCCGGGACTCGAACAACCTTCGTACATCAAAACTTATAAACTCATTATGAGCTGCCATCGAAGCGTTAAGCGTGCGGACCCTACGGGTTCGAGAACTATGTAGACATGACCTAGAACCATTCTCGGTCAATAACCAATAAGCGGAACCTGGATGCCCATATTGGTTCCTACATATTCTACGAAGATCTTTATCGGTCAAACCGCATAACAACATACGTTGTTCCCTTTGTCATCGGTATGTTACTTACCCGAGATTCGATCGTCGGTATCTAATACCTAGTTCAATCTCGTTCTTTGGTAAGTCTCTTTACTCGTTCAGTAATACATCATCTCACAACTAACTCATTAGTTGTAATGCTTGCAAGGCTTATGTGATGTGTATTACCGAGAAGGCCCAGAGATACCTCTCCGAGCAATCGGAGTGACAAAACCTAATCTCGAAATACGTCAACCCAACAAGTACCTTTGGAGACACCTGTAGTACTCCTTTATGATCACCCGATTACGTTGTGACGTTTGGTAGTACCAAAGTGTTCCTACGGTAAACGGAGTTGCATAATCTCATAGTTACTGTGAACATGTATAAGTCATGAAGAAAGCAATAGCAATATACTAAGCGATCAAGTGCTAAGCTAACGGAATGGGTCATGTCAATCACATCATTCTTCTAATGAGGTGATCCCATTAATCAAATGACAACACATGTCTATGGTTAGGAAACACAACCATCTTTGATTAATGAGCTAGTCTAGTAGAGGCTTACTAGTGACTATCTTTTGTCTATGTATTCACACATGTATTATGTTTCCGGTTAATACAATTCTAGCATGAATAATAAACATTTATCATGATATAAGGAAATAAATAATAACTTTATTATTGCCTCTAGGGCATATTTCCTTCACCGTCATGACATGTAAAAAGTATGATGTGAATGGTTATCGCTTCCATACAGAGGAGCACCAGAACAGCCGGCCTGATCCCAAAACTATAAATACCAGAGTGTACACCCCCGGTCAAAATTCATGAGACTACTACGGAAGGGTACAAAATATATACGAGATTCAATTCCACGGTAGCGAGACCCTAAGTCTGCACTGTGTTCAAATGTCAATGGTTCGATCCGGGAGGGTAAAACATACGCCTTCCATTGGTTTGGTGAAGTTAAACCATCAACCGTCTATCTTGGAGCCGATCTCTTCATTGCGGCTACCCAAGCTACACAAGTATATTATCCGCCTTACCCATGCCGTAAAGAGTACCTAAAGGGTTGGGAAGTTGTGTTCAAGGTGTCGCCACATGGTAAGCTACCGAACCCGAATGAAGACGATTACTACAACATTAACCCCATGACATACGAGGGAGTGTTCTATCAAGAGCAACCTGATGATGATGATGTGGTTAGAAACGATGACGCTAGACCATTGGGTGATGATGATGTGGATCCAAACGACGACGATGCATGGAATGATGGTGAGACCATTGTCAATGAAAATGACATACTTATGCTAGAAAAGTTAAATGAAGACGCTGACGACGAGGAAGAGCCTCCACCTCCGTCCGGACAACGAATATGATATGATTGATAGTGATGATGAGACGGACCGAGAAAGAGGTTACAACAGTGATGATTCATATGGTTTTTAGCAGATGTACGTTTCAAGTCTTTTTTTCTATATTTTAGGATTATGCCTTTTATGCATTTTTATTAATGTGTTTATTATCATGCCTTTTCCTTCATTTTATTAATTTACTAATTGCTTATTCTCTTTTCAATGCAGGTTCGTGGAACATGGGCAAGGGGAAGGCCGACGGCGTGGGTTTCCTACGCAAGGTCGCCGACCAGCCTAGTCGGAGTGGTCGAGCACGTAATCCTCCCCCCGGCTACTTGACGATGACACCTCACAGGGAGGTCGAGGGAGAGGTGCCCCTGGAGGAGGAGGGGGTGGGGGAGAGCCTCTAGAGGGCGAGGTGGTGGGGAGAGAGCCACTCTGAGGGGTCGCGGCCGTAAAGAGCGCACCCTCACCGACTTAGGGGTGTTGTCTTGAGGCCCTCCTCTGGTGAGGTACCCTCCTCTGGCGAGGAGGAGGAGGAGGACGAGGCAGGCGAGGAGGAGGAGGAGGTTCGGGATGGGGCCGAAGAGGAGGTGGAGGAGGAGGACGAGGAGGAGGAGGATGAGGAGGAGGTTGTGGAGTGGGAGGCAGGCGAGGAGGAGGGTGGTGGCGGGGAGGGGGTTGACAACAAGGGGTGGCTGCGTGGTAATGCAAAGCTACCAAAGCAGGTTCCTGCTACTAAGGAGCAGAAGTGGCTCATTGAGCCCACGGGGAAAGAGTAAGTGCCACTTTATAATAATTTCATTATTTTGCTTGTCACATGCTCATTCCGGTTGTTATTTATTTTGCTTGTCACATGCTAATAGTTCATTCTTTTGCAAAGAATGGATATATTCTAAAGGGGTCCGTATTCCCAACGGCCTCATCACCGCCTTTGCTGAAGTTACCTTGGCGGGGTTGTACTGTCCGGATCCAGTCAGGCACCCGGACCATCGGGTCTTGGCCACGAGCTGGGAGCACTGGGAAGCAGCCCTCCACGCGGACCATGGGACCCATGCCAAGGCTGTGATCACCACTTTCTGGGTGAGTTCTCTTCAGAAGCACAAGTCCATTCTAGTTTCATGAATGATTTAAATCATGGCTTCTTCCATTCTTGTTTCATACATGATTGTAGAAATTCTATCGAGTTCTTCCGGAGCACAGGTCCAGAGCAGACCAGATCGTGCTGCGGCAATGCAAGAAGAAGGCCCGCCAGATGCAGTATGAGGTGCGTTATGTGGCCATCTCGACATACCATCACGACTATATCTTGGTGTGAAGATGACCAAGGAAGACGCGCGGAGGATGGGCATTACCTTGGATAGGGACGCGTTCTTGAAGGTAACTATAAAAGATTTTTCATTATGCTTTCATTACCTTGTGGTACATTTCACCGTTATGTGGCCATTATGCTGTCATTATGTAGGTGTTACCAAATTGGTGTTATGGAAAAGACGAGTCCTGGGCGGCATTGGTGGATCTTTGGTGTGATGAGGCTGGAGTCTGGGCAGCTATGAGAGTCAAAAACAAGGCTAACCGAGGGAAGGAGGGAGTACATGCTTAGGGAAACCGAAACCACTATCTCCACAAGGCAGTTAATGTATGACTAACCCCATTAAACATTCTTCTTCTTCTATTTACCATCACCTTCGTATGTATGACTAACCTCTGTTTGGTGGTGCAGGAGGAGAAACTGAAGCGGCCGCTCTGAGACATGCAGACGTGGGAGATCGCCCATACGCGGAAGGACTCCAAGCCTGGCGAGCCCAAGTACTACGGCAAGAAGACCGCGGGGAGGAAGAAGGCCTACTCCAAAGCGTATCTGAAGTTACATCTTGACACACCTGACCCCATTGCGGCGGATCTGGACGACAGGGTGGTGGTGAGCATGGGGCCCAAGGAGCATGGTTGGGAGGCGGTTCTCGATGCTGTGATCACTCCTACTATCTCCTACACACAGCTTCGTCGGATCGACCGAGCCTCGAGCCAACAAGACGAGCCAGCCCAAAGGACCAAAGGTACATCCCTTTTTCAGGAGCAACAATCTGTAAGTATTTTCCCTCTTATCTTCATTGCTCATTTCATTTTTCGCATTTAGTAGTTTTATGAGTTCCATCATGTCATACCGTAGGCCTACCTGGAGTACACACGCCAGGAGACCATGGCGTGGCATGAGAGGCTTTATGAACACCAAGTGGAGAGGGATCGCCAGATGTATCAGGCTTTTCAGGATATGGCGGCCAGCAGGAGTCCTCAGTTGCAGCCAGCACAATGTCCTCCAGCAAAACCAGTGCTGCTGAACTTTGAGAAGTTTGTGGCACAGAACGCTGGCCCCTCGTCGGTTAGTTCATCCCCAATCTATTCACCCAAAGCATGTCGTGCCTTTCAACACAGTCATATATCCCGTTAATATGTCTTTTCAACATCCAGGGAACATGTGGATCTACCGTTGGCGGTGGTCTTCGCAGCACTCCCGAGACACGGACCCCGACCACTCCGATCCACAGAGGCGGAGGCGGTCTTGGCGGTAGCGCTTCTTGATGGCGACACAGGCTTCGGCGGTCTTGGTTGTGACGACCTCCGCGGTGCTCGACGTCCTGGCGCTTAAGCCTTTCGGGGACTTGTGTGCTTATGCTTATGTTTCTTTAGATGACTTGTGTGTGGTGATGATCCTTTAGATGACTTGTGTGCTTCTCTATATGCTTATGCTTATGATTGTGATGATGCTTATGCATATATTGTTGGGATGGTGCCGGATGATATCCCGATGTGTTCTTCATGTCTATTTCCATCATATATATCTGCTGATATGTGCTGTATATTTGAATTGAATCGATCTGAAAACAAACAGAAAAAAAACAAATGCAAGCTATGCCGACGGCTATGCCGTCGGCATAGAAATGGCGTCTTTACTAGTTCGCGACACGTGGCATCTATGACGGCCTGGCCCGTCGGCATAGTTTTGAACTAAGCCGACGGCTGGGCCGTCGGCATAGATGCCACGTGTCGACGAATCGGTAGCTCTGAGAAGGGTATCTTGACGGCCTAGCCGTCGGCATAGTTCGAAACTAAGCCGACGGCTAGGCCGTCGGCATATCCCTGGCCCACGTAACGGCTGGACCCCACGGGGCATACCTATGCCGACGGCCTAGCCGTCGGCTTCGTTTCAAACTATGCCGACGACTAGGCCGTTGGCATAGGTATGCCACGTGGCGGCCAGGCACTGGTCATACTTGACGGCGGCCGCCGTTAGACGTGGACGTTGCCGACGGCCAGGGCCGTCGGCATAGATGTACGGCCCCCATCGGGAAATCTTCTATGCCAACGGCCTCCGGGGCTACGCCGACGTATATGTTGCCGACGGTCCTATGCCGACGGGGGCCGTCGACATAGGTCTATCCCGACGGGATTGAGGGATATGCCGACGGCCCTGGCTGTCAGCATAGGGGGCGATTCTGGTAGTGGATGGCACGACACGAGGTGCCTGTGGTTCCTACCCGATCCTCAGATACGTGTCTTTCGTGCGCCGAGGACTCGGCACCGAAAAGGATCCCAAACAACCTGCAAGGACAGCACCACTCAGTCACAAGCGCAACAACTGACGATCTACGTCGGCGATCTGTCCCCGAAGGTGGATAGCTCCCGGCTGCCAGACATGTTCAGCTAGCACTGGAAGGTGGCTAGTGCAAGAGTCATGTACGACAAGCGTGGGCGATCGCGAGGGTTCGTGTTTGTGACCATGGCGACGCAGAAGGGATTCAACAACGCCATGGCCGCTCGCAACGCCGTGGAGTAGCCACATTGCAGCAGTGTCATCAATCCAATAATTTCTTCTTGCGTAAGCTAAAGTACTTTACTTTGGTCGACGACAAGTATCACATAGTATTTCATAAACACCGCATACACTATACGCACTAATGTTTGTATCTAGGAAAATTCTAATGAGACCCGCTTCGATACACCCCCCTTAAAAAGTATAAAAGGTAATTTGGACTTTTGACAATTTGTATCTACTTTTGTACTATGTACCGTATATATGCCGGGCAGCTCACTTGGGCCGGCCCATTTTGCGGTGGCATGCAATGAAAAATAGTGGAACAAGGTGGGAATGTGCGTCCAATAGTGGAGAAAAAGGATTGCACAAGGTGGGAATCGACCCAGCGACCACCAACATAATAAATTCCGTCCACAACCAATGCGACACCATGCCTCTACTGCATGTTGGAAAGCAAGAACTTCAAGTAAAGGATAAGCTGGGAATTTTAAAAAGATTTTAGGAACACTTTGTGAACCGGTCTTTTTCCATACTTTTTGTTTATTTATTTATTTTTGATTTTACGTTTTCCTGTCACGTTTCTTCTTTCTTTTTCAAAACGTGGTCATGCTTTCAAAATGCTGTTCAAATTTCAGTAAGTTTGCTATTTAAAAAAAATTTAAAAATATTCGCATTTTCGAAAATTGTAAGCTAATTTCAAAAAAATGTTGTGCCTTTCAAAAATTGTTCAGAATGTCAAAGCGCGAATAATTTTTTGAAAAGAACGAATAAAATTGTGAAAACAGACATTCTCGGAGAACATGAACAAAAATTTAAATTTCAAAACATTTTTCATAAATGCGAACAAAAAATTGAAATAAAAAAGTGTTCTAAATTTGCCTGAACATTTTAAGAATTTGTGAACATTTGTTTTTGAATATGGGAACATTTTTGATTTTCCGAACAAATTCCGATAGGCTCCCGACAGGAGCGACGCCGTCGCTTTGTTGGGCATGGCCTGAAATTTTTTTATTTTATACTTTTCTATTTTTCTTTTTATCATTAACTTATTTTTCTACTTTATTATTATTTTCTAAACTTGTTCAAAAAAATTGAAATACCAAAATAACAGTTTTAAGTAACTGTTTTAAAATTATAAATTTAAATTATTTTACTATAAATAATTATTAGTTATGAATTTAAATTATGTTTTTATTTTATCATTTTGTATTTATTATTTTTTTTAAAACTTAAAATGATAGTTTTAAGTACCTATATAAATTATGATTTTCAATACCTTTTTCCTTCAAACCTTGCATGGATGCCTACCCAGGCACGCTACATTGAACATGGTGTTTTTCTGGACATTCTTAAAATGACCCCAACTTTTACCAGCAGGTGGAATGCCCATGGTAGGCATCCATAGCCCCAATATTTTTTTCATTGGCCTTGTATGACCAATTCAAGGCATCAAGCCAAGTTGGTTGGGTTTTTGACAAGTTTTGCATTTTCTAGAGTTTCTCGGTCAGAAAAACCCAATAAAATGGCTAGACTTGTTGCAACTTGCATACTATGTCGGAAGTCATTTAAACCTGACATGGATGCCTACATGGGCATGTCCACCTAGTGGCAACAGTTGGGGTAATTTCAAGGATGTCCACAAAAACACCATGTTCAACGGAGGGTGTTCAGGTTGGCCAGAAGGGTCCGTCTGAGAGCATGTTATTTTTTGACAACCTTAAAATGGCCCTATTTTTTCATGACTTTGTATGACCAATTGAAGGCACCATGAAAAGTTGTTTTGGTTTTCGGCAAGTTTTGTATGTTTCTCGAGTTTTCTCGGTCAGAAAACACGGAAAAAGGCTGGACGTGTCGCAATTTGCATACGGCGTCAGAAATTGTTCCAACCTGTCATGGGATGCCTATGAGGGGCATGCTCACCTTGTGGTAAAAAGTTGGGCTCATTTCAAGGATATACAAAATAGACAATGTTGAACGAAGTGTGTTCGTGGGGTGGGAGGGGGACAGAAGGCTCCGTCTAAGAGCATGTTGTTTCTCAACATCCTTGCAATGACCCTAATTTTTTCAAGGGCTTCGAATGACCAATCCAAGGCATCATGGCAAATTGTTTGGGTGTTTGGCAAGTTCTGCATTTCCTAGAGTTTTCACGGTGAAAAAGGACAATTAATGGCAGAGCATGTCGCAACGTGCATACGTGTCGGAGACCAGAAATGGATGTCTAACATGGACATGCCCACTTGCTTGCAAAAATTGGGCCAGCCCTGATATTGCCTAAGAAATACCATATTCAAGAAATTGTTTTGTAATGTTCGTCATTATCAAAGTGTGCATGAATATTTACCATACTCAAATTCCAAAATTGTTGACAAATATCAATGGGGCATGAACATTTTCTTTTGTCCTGACAATTTCTTGAAATTGTGAGCAATTTTGGAATTTCAAAGTGTGCATGAAAATTTTACAAACTTGAACACTTTTTCCAAAATTGTTAACAAATTACCAAAAAATGACGAAAATTCAAAAAATACAGACCGCGGACTTCTGTAAAAAATTATCTACTTCTTTGAAACGCATAAATTTCTTAAATTTGTGAACAAAAAATAAATAAGAAATTAGAACATTTTATGAAATTCCAGAACAAATTTTCAAATTCTAAACAATATTTGAAAATAAGAACATTTTCAGTTAGGCCAAACAATTTTTCAAAATTTTGAAAAAATATCACAAAGAATAATCAAGTTCAAAATTATAAAAATGTTCACAAAATCAAAGTATTTTCATAAAGAAGGTTAGCAAATTTGGGAAAAATTGTGTTTCCAAAAGAATTTTAAATTTTGATGAACATTTCACATTTTTTAAAATGTTCATATTTTCCAAAAGTATTTGAAATATGAAAAAAATGCTTTAGCTACAATACCCCACCTCTCGATCGTTCCAGTGTCTGGCCCGGTTGTAAAGTACCAATTTTGATCTGCTACAATATTTCTAAAATAGAGGTCCTACAGTGCTTCCATTCTAGGTGATAAAATACGGCCCTACTTTTATATCACTAAGGCCGCGCTTGGATTCGTTGTAATCAAATATGGAGGTGTTTATTTTACACCTGTATATTACCGGCCACTCAGCAATTCTCGGCCAGAAACAAAACGACGAGCCGAGGTCCATATTCTTTACATGTGTATTTGAAATGAACACGACAAACCAAACAGGGCCTAAGTCGTGTTTGTCCCGGTGGCTTTTAACAAGTTCACGAACGCAGTAGGTGTAGGTGTTGGGTTCAATTCCTACTAGCTTCATGATTTTTTGGATTTTCTATCCGTGCTGCAGTACATATTAATGGGCCGGCCCAAGCGGACCCGTAATAGATCTCCGCGACATATTTTTTAGAAAGACTATTCTCCCCTTTATTTTGAAGGGATATAGACAAATCTCGTCCGTTGATGTGTTTAGGGGGTTGTACCGAAACAGAAGTGAATTGTAATTAGCACACGTGTGCATCTTTGCTCTTCCATGGTGAGCCTTTCCAATGGGATTTCCCCCTACAGAGAGCAGTAATTATCATACGTATGCATGCAGAATTTGTCTTGTTATATATATGTAGTTTTGTTATGTTTGTATGAGCAAAACTCCCAAGCTAACCAATTTGATTTTATAAAAATTAACCTACTAACGTCTACTTCCTCCGTCCCAAAATTCTTGTCTTACATTTGTTTAAATACGGATGTATCAAGTCACATTTTAGTATTAGGTACATCCATATATAAACAAATCTAAGACAAGAATTTTGAGACGAAGGGAGTACAATATTTTCAGTCCATAATACTAGATATCGTAATCTCCTCTTTAGGAGCAGAAATATGGAAGCCCTATTCCCAAATGCCAACAGCTCGGTGTTTTTTTGTTGTTGAGGGGAGGCCATCATGACTAGTTTTATTGGTTATAAAAGGCAAATACATCATCTATGAGCTTGCTCATGAGAAAATTTGGCGGTTCGTTAATCCAACTCTCAGAAACTTTATAACAAAAACTAAATTGAGCTAGCATATGCGCCGTTTGATTCGCATCATGATAACAATGATTGAATTTGACCTTCCCAATTAAAGAGCTTATATCCACACACTCAGCAAAGATTGCTGCCGCTGTGTCCCACCAGGTAGTTTGTCCAGTACAGTAATTGATCACATTTAATGAGTCCGACTCCGCTTCAACACAATGGAACCCCAAGTTGTTTGCTAAACTTAGTCCACTCTCATCGCCCATGCCTCTGTGGTCATTGCATCACCGGATAATGGGATAAAATTGCATTGCGCAGCCAGAAAATTACCCTTTTCATCTCTGATTATGGCCGCTGTAGCTCCCATCCCTTCCTCTTCGTAAAAAGCTGCATCTACATTGAGTTTGACAAAATTTGGGTCAGGTTGTTGCCATATAGTCTCACCTGAAGTAGACTCCTTCACCGATTCTTTATGGTAGTTACTTGTAATGGGCAGAACAGACATCTGTGTTCATTTTCTTAAATAACAGAACAGCTCAATATGCCTTTTTCTTTCTCCGTGATAAGACTAACGCTTCACCCCTAAAAGAAACATCACGGTGAGCCTAGGATCCCGGCCGCTAGAACCAAAAGAGCTAAGCTACTGGTACTCCCAAATATAAATCAGACTGCGAATTAGTTGACCAAATGTGCAGAGTGTCTTTTGGTTTTGTTTTTTGCAAAGTCGTAACAGTGGGAAGTTTTGGGCCAATAATCCAGTTAAATGGTTCTGGGGTGGCACTCTCTTTTGCACGTGCTGCTCTAGTCATCATAATAGGTGAAGCACTAAAGTCTCAGCTACCCACTCATCTGAAACCTATATATATATACTGGCAGAACAATCCATTGAAATGGCCGCGAAGGGACACAAAAGTGAGACATTATATGGGTGAGGAGCAATGCAGAGATGCATGATGTGTAGAAAATTTCCACTGGAATCAAGCTTGGTAGGAATGGGGGGTAGCAGTAATTCGCATGGAAGCTGTCTGCTGAGTACTGGTATATTAGTCCAGTGGATGGCCGACTGGCACTTTGGTCCCACCAAAATAATGTCCGCCCCTTTGTACAAACAAGAACAGTTGCACAATCTCACACCTCGCATGGGGATTCACAACTTCTAGACAGATGCTCATTGTCCGGTTCTTCTGGACGAACAACCTGCGATCACTGACAAACGATGCTGCCTCCACAAGAGAGAAAAAATGTTGTCACATGATGGAGGTGGAATTCCCATCTAGTATATGGGTTATGTATACGATCAAAACTCACAAGCTAATCAATTTAATTTCTGAAGACTAATGTACTCTACTGCCCACCATATTTGTTCACGGTGAGCCTAGGGATAGCCTAGCTAATTAATCGTACCCAAATATGGAGCGGAGTGCAAATGCACCAACAATGATGAGTGCTAGAGAAACAATCGCTTCTAAGGAGCCGCTCTTTTGCATGCTCCACTGCCTACACTAGTCGCAGTAGCTTCCATTGAATAGGCTCACTCACTCAAAACACCACATCGCAAACGTTGAATAGGCTTATCCACATGGATTTTGGACTTGTTCCTACCGACTTGTCACTAATGCGAACAACACATCAGAAAAATCAACAGCTCGAGGCCCTCATTAGACACGATTTTCATTGCTTTACCATGTGCAAAATATGCCATATTGCACTCGGGATTATTTGCAATGCATGCAGTATAACAATTTTTCAGATATAAACATCACATAGGCAAGATCACATCCATATAGTATAACCAACATACATATGACAAAGTTCTAGATGACATCCGTATGTATGACAAAGTTCAAAGCCAACATAACATGTCCATAACATGAATCGTAGATCATAGTCATGCATAAAATTGCAAAATGATTGAAATCTAACAAACAAAGTTCTAAAAATAGCGCTGGTATCAGCAACGTTTATGTAGGATAGGGCATACGACTTGGAACATATTATAGGGATCTGCTAGAGATGCCCTCCTTCTGGCTTTGAAGATCTTCTTTGGGGCGATAGCCCTTGGTCTAACATCTGGTTGAACCAACTAACATTAGCGCAGGAGCAACGACTCCTTCCGATGTCTTGGAACGTTGCGCCCTTTGACTGCTAATATGTCATCTTAAATTTGATGGTACGATTTGGGAATGCTATCGCGAGGCCGATGACTAGGGGCCGGCGAGGAACCCCAACGACCTGCAACAACAGCGCCACTCAGTCACAATCGCAACAACTAACGATCTACGTCAGTGATATGTCCCTAAAGGTGGATAGCTCCTGGCTGCGGGACATGTTCAGCGAAGCACGGAAAGGTGGCCCGCGCAAGAGTCTTGTACGACAAGCGTGGGCGATCGCGAGGGTTTGGGTTTGTGACCATGGCGTCGCGGAAGGGATTCAACAATGCCATGGCCGCTCGCAATGCCGTGCGGTAGCCACACCGCAGCACTTTACTTTGGTCGATGGCAAGTTGGGTGTTCATGCCGACAAAAATGGCAGCCGATCGACTCGTGTTTACGTTGTCGAGTAAATTAATTAGAGAAAGTTGCTATTTGCTCTGTTGGTAGAGTAGAGCGAGCGTCTTTTGTTTGGAGATTAATACGTACGTACATACGACCAGTTTTGCATGAGAAGCTAGCACAATACGGTCACCACCGTATTTGGCTGCTAGGTTGGATGTGTCTACCTGTGGTGACCAAGGAAAGTGTAACGAATCACCTCCGATTCCGAGTGGACAGGACACGGCCGACGGCGCTGTGGCGTGTGACGGCGGGTCACCATGGATCGATCAGACAAAGCAGCTACTCCGGTATGCCGTCGCTGTAAAAGAGCTTCCTCAAAGCATGCAATTTTTGGTTCCCTCCATGCGTTACTGGATTACAGTATTACACTGATTCAAGGAGGTCAAGTGTCTGTCAAATTGCTTTGGTACCAACTGCCTTAACTGATATGTGAAATATATTGCTCAAGTAGTCATAGCGTCTTTCAGAGCCCTTTTTTTTTCTTTCCTTTACCTTTTCCCTTCTCAATAGCTAACCGCGATTCTTTAACTTATCCAGTATTCTTGGCATTCCAACTTATTTGACCATGTTTATGCAAATCCTTAGGGCATCTCGAAAAGAGACCCTCAATGCTTCTGTATATATTCGGGTTGTAGTGTCCGAATCATTTGTGTCAACTGTTGTCATCTAATGGGGATTCATAGGTTCGCAAAGTGGTCCGGACATCCATTTTTCAGCAAACCGGATACAAACATGAGGGAGCTATATCGGTGTCCGGACATCCACTTTGACCAACAAAAAGCCACCACGTAGTCCTTCTCTCTTTTCTCTCTTCGCACATGCATGGCCCCGTCTTCTCTCTCCTCCAGACCGACTAAACAAGGATTAATTTGTGAAAAAGTTTGGATGGCTCTCTCCCACATTATGTCCGCGGGCCACATCCGAACATGGACATATGCCGGAGGCATTTGCGGAATAATATTTTCTTGTACCGCAAGTCTAGGTTTTCTACCCTCCAAATTTGTATGCCTACATATATCCCTACGAGGGCCAGATCAAAAGAACATAAAAATATTATGATTTTCATAATTTTCACATGGTATTAGTGTGGTTAGTCCAACGACCTTGGTCTGAAGTTTCTCCCCCACTTCCATAGAGTGTCACCCCCCATGGATTGCAATCTCCTTCCACTGATGTGCCGCACCTGATTATCAATTAGATTGATTGTATATTTTAGATATTAGATCGTTTTAATATATTCTTATTCCAGATAAGCTAGTAGACCGATCCTACTAGCCATAAACAAACTCGCAGAAGCCATCCGGCGAAAAAATTGGCAGAAATTTGGTGAAGGTCGGGTGTGCAGCGTCAATCCAGATGCATCGGCTCCGAGTTGAACTTCCCGTCAGCGCGATAGCTGCGTGCACAGACTACCTCAACAACCGCGGCGGTCCTCCAAGGGCATGCAGAGAGCTCCGAACTCAGAGCTCCATCCAGGCACCAGGTAACTATGCAAGCCGGACACACAGTCATCCTCTATAGCAGTACATCATCGACACAGCTCGCACGACTATAATACATGGCCCAATGATGCCACACACGTCATTGCAGATCAGCTACTTCAGTGTACTCATGGCCGAGTAGTGCCCACGACAACATACCACGGGAGGAGTCCATGTGCAATTAGCACGAGAGCCCGCCTTAACATTTCGAAGGTCCTAGTGTGAATGGGGTACAATAGACCTTGCGACTACAATGGATAAATAAATACGTCTGTCGGTATATATTGCATATTATGAAAGTCATTATAATGGCATAGTGATCAAATAAAAAAATAGTTATCAAACAAGATATTAATATATCGTATCTATGTGATTATATGATATAAATGATGTTATAAGATACACGTACTCAAAGTAAACAGCAATTGAACAAATATATTACAGTGTCGTACACATGTGGGTGGGTGGATGGATGGGGCTATTGCCCCCCCCTCCTCCTCACCCCAGCCCCCCAGCCCTCCGTAATTCTAGTTTAGCTATTCAATAATGTTTGA
Source organism: Aegilops bicornis (assembly GCA_021605145.1). Lineage (NCBI taxonomy): Eukaryota > Viridiplantae > Streptophyta > Magnoliopsida > Poales > Poaceae > Aegilops > Aegilops bicornis. Next base: position 773,089,692 of record CM038675.1, read on the forward strand.
TAGAATAGGTATCCATAAGCAACGTCATTTTTATCCATGTTAACATTATATTCTGCAAAAACCACCTTTGAATAATGTATTTTAGTTGTGAGTGGGAGATCTTTGGAGAAGGTATTGCAAAGTGTTTGACCTTATTGTTTGGAAACTTAACTTAATTACCTGCATAAACCTGACGAGTTTTATTGTTTGTTTTCAGGTGAGACATTTTGTATGTCTAGATGTGCTTTTTTGAATTTTGGTAAATTATGCTAAGTGTAGCGCTATGAAACCGAGACTTACATACCATCTAGGGAGAAGTGGCGGAGCTTCAGAACAATTTGAGATGGGCTAAATGAGTCTTAAATAGACTTGAGTGGGCTAATCTAGTGTATTATGTTAAATTTGGCCCAAATAATGTTAACTATTATGTCTTCATGTAAAGAAATAAATTTGGTAGGGGGCCATAGCTTAATCTCTAGGAGAATATAGTGGAAGCTGCGCACGTATGCATAACTCATCAATATTACATTACTATAACCTGGACTAATAAGGGAAACCGAATATGCCACAAGACAGTAACACTCACTTGAAGTTGTAAGGAAAAAGTATTATATCTTTGTGTTCATTTATTACCAACGATCGTAGCAAGTTGGCCTCGGTATTTTCGGCATGATATTTAACCTCAGTTTCATCTATGAGATATGTGTTAATGAACCCAATATCACCCACTTGTCTTTTCTTCAATTCGGCGATCTTCAATCTGCATAATATAGTGAGGATAATTATAAATACATGCAATGAAAGAGCTGAGTTATATAGAGAGACTTAATGATAGAAGTAGTACTACTTACAGACAGTAGCAGGTGACCGTTGCTTTATCGAGGGCCAATTGATTGAAAACTGAAAGAACTCCTCAAATGGAACAGGCAGCAGTTCAATTCCAACGAGGTCATGCTCCTTTTAACTCTCACATACAAAGTACTCCTCCCCTCAGACTCTCTGCAGGTTTTCATGTACCAATCATGCAATCTTCGCATCATCGTTGATAGAGATCTTTCATCTTTGACGAGAGGCTTTCCGTACTCGTATCTTTGTATCTGCACCTCCAAGAAATCATAATGTACATCGTCGGACAGGTAATCTCCAGGATTGCTATAACAGGGCACCATCCTCGGATCGACGATGTCGCTAGCAGGCACCTTGAGCGGGGGGAACGATTGCTTCGCTTGTTCGCCGAGCTGGGCAATTTGTTTCCCAGCTCGCCGTTCTTTCAGCCTTTGATCACTGACAGTACTTCCCGACCTCTCCGCTTCGGAAAATGCCTTTCCAATAATGCGCTCATAGTTGCCTTTCGGCGGAGACTTGGGTGGTTTTGTCAGGGCAGCCAGAGTGCGCTTCGCTTTCACCGGATCTACCTTCTCCTCCGGAGGTGGATGTCTCTGTGCTTTCAAACCTTGAAACCAGTCCTTCACTTCGGTTCGCGCGATCTTCGCGTTCTCCTCCGGGGTCATCTCGTATGGTAACTTCTCTGGAGTCTTCAGAGAAGGACCGAATCTGTATGTCCTCCCGCCATTGGCTGTACTGCTAGACACCGGCAGAGCAGACACATCGGATGTCTTCTTTACTTGCTTACGAGGCGGAGGAGAAGGACTATGACGTTCCGGAGCAGCCGGAGCGGCGGCGGGTCTCTTCCGCCCTTGCTGATGAGGCGGAGAAGGAGGAGGCTGGCTGCTCGGGCACGCCGGCGCAGGCGGAGAAGGAGGCGGAGTGCCGCCACGCCGGAGAAGGAGCCGGACGAGTGCCTGATCGTCACTCGCCGGAGGAGGAGGCGGTGGAGGAGGCGGAGTGCCTGACTTCGCCGGAGGAGGAGGAGGAGGCGGAGGCGTCCAGTTCGGAAGGTTGATGAGATCCTTCCGCCATAGGCATGGAGTCTTTAGAGCAGAACCCAGCCGAGTCTCCCCTTCACCGGTAGGGTGGTCAAGCCGGAGGTCCTCAAATCCCTCCGTCATTTCATCCACCATCACCCTAGCATATCCTTCCGGAATCGGCCGGCAGTGAAAAGTTGCGCCGGATTCAGTAGGATAAACAGAGCCAACAACCGCCTTGACCTTCAAATTCATCCATTGCGCCATAAGGTGGCAATTTTGAGCCTCCGTGATAGCATCGACGGGATAGCTGGCAGGAGCCGTCAAGGCCTGCTCCGGCTGAAGCAGCTCGGTGGAAGCCACGCTGCTTCTCCGCTGAGATGTCGGGGTAGCTTCGGGGGAAGCTTCGGCAGGTCGTTTGCTGCGATTTGCTTCTCGTTCCTCTATCGCCATACCCTTGCATGCAGCGCTGCAGTTCGGGTTCTGCACTTTCTTTCTTCCTCCTCTCCTGGCATTTGTAACCGCCTCTGTCCGGAAACCCAGCCTTCCACGTAACGGAGCCTGGCGTGCCTCGTGTCCATCCAGGGTGCTCAGGATTCCCGAGGGCCATTGTGAGCTCGTCGTTCTCTCTGTCTGGAACGAACGTCCCTTGCTGCGCTGCTTCGATATATTGCTGAAGCCTCTTGACTGGTATGTCCAATTGATCGTCCGTCCAAATGCACTTCCCTGATACAGGGTCCAAGGTTCCGCCAGCCCCGAAGAACCAAGTCCGGCAACGGTCTGGCCAGTTCATTATCTCTGGTTCGATCCCTTTATCAAGCAGATTATTCTCAGCCTTGGCCCACTTTTGCCGGGCTATGAGGTAGCCACCTGACCCCGTGCGATGGTAAAGCTTCTTCTTCGCAGCATTTTGCTTGTTTGTCGCCGACATCTTTTTACTCTTTTTCGATGTCTTGTGGGCCACAAATGCGGGCGATCATCTCTGATCTTCTCATATTTGCCCTTGAATTCTGGTGTCTCTTTTTTATCGACAAACCTATTCAGGTCTTTCTTCCAATTCCTGAATTGGTCTGCCATCTTCTTAAGAGCAAAAGACTTGATTAATTGCTCTTTAACTGGCTTCTCCGGATCATCCTCTGGCGGTAGGGTGAAATTTGACTTCAGCTCAGTCCAAATATCATTTTTCTGCAGATCATTGACATAAGACACCTCAGGATCTTCGTTCTTAGGCTTATACCATTGCTGGATGCTGATCGGGATCTTGTCCCTAACGAGAACCCCTTTGAGCAACAAATGCCTTCTTTGTCGATGGGTTCAATCGGTTGGCCGTCAGCGCGATTGCTATGATCTCAAACCTTTCATCCGAGCTCAACTTTTCCTTCGGGCCTCGTCTCTTTACCGAAGTTGTGCTCGATCCAGAGGGCTAGAAAAAAGAACAAAGACGAGAGTTAATTAATATGTGTACATACCAAAACAATGAATGCATCAATTAGCTAGTCAGCACAGGCTTAACTAATATATATACCTGGCCGGACTCGGTTCAGTTACCGGAGCCGTCCTCACGGTCTACTTCTTGCACCGGCATTGGGTCATCGGAGCCATCATAATCATAGCCAGCTGCTTCTTCACCCTCTCCTTCGAGACCATCGGTGTCGTTGAGAAACATCAACGAGCAGACGGCATCACTTCCTTGTGCGATTATGTCCCCCAATAACGTTTCTTGTGCTTCGTCTCGGGGGTGTCCATAGTTTCTACAAATATTTACAACATGGCAATTATTATTCAAACATGACAGATGGATATATTAGTGGCAAACGTAGAACTAGCTAGCTAATCACAATAAGGAATCATATTAATTAGTAGCCTCGACGCTGCTTCTCTGGGGTTTCGGGTGGCCCTCGACAACGCTTCAAGGGTTAGGGGTGGCCTCGAGAACGCTTCAAGGAGGGGGTAATATCGACCCCCTCCCCCCATGTGTTGAAGCTACCGAGAGGGGGTATATCGACAACGACGACATACGTACATGGGAAAATAATTGCTTGTTTTTTCCTTCTTAAAAATACATGAAGTAGTATTGCTTCTTTTTTTAAAAATAATGTTCGAATAGAAATTTTAGAAAAAAAGAATGAGACGTCGGCGTCGGCGTTGAACACTATACATCTATGTCCCACAAGTGACGTGGGCATCGACGCCCGCGTCACTTGTGGGACGTGGATGAAGTGTCCGACACCGACGACCATATGTATCTCACACCGACGATACTTGCTATTTAATTAGGGTTTCCTCTAACGCTCGGCGACCCTCGACGACCCTCGTTCCCGATAAAAAAAAGAGGAAGAAGAAGAAAAAAGAGAGGAGAAGAAAGAATAGAGGAGAAGAACTCCTCTATTCTTTCTTCTCCTCTTTTTTTTCTTCTTCCTCTTCTTTTTTTATCCTCTTCTTCCTCTCATGTTCGACGACCCTCGACCCCGATAACATTTTTTCCCCGATAACATTTTTTTCTCCGAGAGAGTTAGTGTTCCCGAGTTAACCGGAGGGGGACATTGGTCATATCGGATTCGTCATATTTTGTACGAATGTTCTATATACATACATCCATCGATATCATTCCATACATACATAGACATCTACATTATATATGAACAAACATTTGCATGAAGTAGTATTGGTTTCCTCTTCTTCCTCTTCTTATTTCCTTTTTCCTCTCATTCTTTTCTTCTTCTTCCTTCTTAAAAATACATGAAGTAGTATTGCTTGTCTTTTTAAATAATGTTCAAATAGAAATTTTAGAAAAAAAGTAAAGGTTTTGCCTAATTCATTGTTCATATGAATATACAAACATTTGCATATTTACAATAATCAATATCACCAAAAAAATCTATGAACAGAAAAAAATACTATTTTTTTTCTAAAAATCTATCTTTTGCATATATACATCAACATATATATACACAGAGAACATATATACATTTTTATAAAAATGCAAAAAACAAAAAATCTAAAAAAAAGACATATAAACAGATATACACACATACATATACTCACACATATACATATAATCTGCAGGAAAAAACATATATATGTTTGCAAAAAAAGGAGGAAGAGGGGGCCGGTGCCGGCCCTGACCACAGCGAGGCAGAGGTGACGACGGCGCGGGGCAGCTGGGGCGCGGCGAGGCAGAGGCGACGGCGAGGCAGAGGCGGGGCGGCGACGGCTGGGCGGCGCGTGGAGGTGACCGCGACAGCGAGGGTGGCGCGTGGAGACGGCGCTGGGCGGCGCGGGATGGTGACGGGCGCGGGCGCGGTGACGGGGGCGGCGACGACGTCGACGGGGTGTGAATCGGGTAGCCTGGCGGCGGCGGCGGCGCGGGCAACTGCAGAGATGAAACGAAAAAGGCTAAGTCTTTGCTTTATATAGCAAAGCCATTGGCCCCGGTTCGTGGCACAAACCGGGACCAATGCCCTCCTTTAGTCCCGGTTGGTGGTTGGTCCCACCAACCGGGACTTGGACTAAAGGGGGGCATTGGTCCCAGTTTGTGCCACGAACCGGGACCAATGCCCCACTTTAGTCCCGGTTGGTACCACCAACCGGGACCAAAGGCCTTGTGCTGCCCAAAAGTTTAGTTCCACCTTGCTAGTTGAGAGGGCTCGAGAGTGGTTTATAAGCACTGTTGCGCCCACCCTCTCGAACTCTTCTCAACTGCAGGCTTTCGGGCCTAATCTGTCACTATGTGCCTGTGGGCCTACTTGGCCTCCTGCGGGCCTGAATCCTGGCCCATGGTAGGGTTTCTAGTCGTATTCAGGCCGTGGGGGCCCAGTAGGCGGCACTATTTTTATTTTTTTTCCAGTTTTTTGTTTTGTTTCTGCATTATTTATTTTTTGTTGTTTTTTGCTTTATTTTTTAATTCTTTTTTCTTTTAGTTTTAGAAAAATTATAAACTTTCTGTTAGTGCCATTAGTTTTCAAATTTGAAAATACTTTTTTTGTTTTCTTTGTTGCTTTATTTATTTTATTTTGTTTCTACTTACAACAAAATACTTATTGTTGCTATTTTTATTTTTTTTCCAGTTTTTTTGTTTTGTTTTCTGCATTATTATTTCTTTTGGTTTTTTGCTTTATTTTTTAATTCTTTTTGCTTTTAGCTCAGCAAAATTATAAACTTTCTGTTAGTGCCATTAGTTTTAGAAAATTATAAACTTTCTGTTTGTGCCATTAGTTTTCAAATTTGAATAGTTAAAATTTGAATTCTTTGAAATTTGTGTGAATCACAAGTTTGTGATTAACTTTACTAAAAAATGAACATAGATGCACCTATATAGAAAATTTGACCTAAATTCATAATCAATTTCTATGAATTTCAGAGAAATTCACTATGAATTTAGGTCAAATTCCCTGTATAGGGGCATCTATTTTCACTTTGAGAGGAGCTCAACAAGGCAGAGAGGGACGGGCTTATAAACGGTGTGAGCGCCTTCGGTTAGCAAGGTGGGACTAAACTCGAGGCGCTTAACGAGGACCAACCCTTTAGTCCCGGTTTGTGGCACAAACCGGGACTAATGGTCATGGGCCAGGGGCGAGCCACATGGGCCAGGGACTAATGAACATAGATGCACCTATAGAGAAAATTCGACCTAAATTCATAGTTTTCAAATGAACTCTGAAAAAGTTGGCATAGCATGTGCATGTACAAAACGGACAATGGTATCATACTAAATGCATTACAAAGTTGGCATGGTATCATCATAATAGTTGCGGGAGAAAGTCTTCACTTTTTCTTCGCTTGTGTCATTTGCTTATTGCGCCGTAACCATGGATAATCTTCATCGTTTATCAGGATGCTTGGGTCAGCCTTGACTTTGAAGGGAGGAATTTCATGAAACTTTTCATACTCTTCAGACATGTCTGTCTTGCCGTCCACTCCCAGGATGTCCCTTTTTCCTGAAAGAACTATGTGGCGCTTTGGCTCATCGTATGATGTATTCGCTTCCTTATGTTTTATTTTTCTCGGTCTGGTAGACATGTCCTTCACATAGATAACCTGTGCCACATCATTGGCTAGGATGAACGGTTTGTCAGTGTACCCAAGATTTTTTAGATCCACTGTTGTCATTCCGTACTGTGGGTCTACCTGCACCCTGCCTCCTGACAGATTGACCCATTTGCACTTAAACAAAGGGACCTTAAAATCTACTCCATAGTCAAGTTCCCATATGTCCACTATGTAACCATAATATGTGTCCTTTCCCCTCTTGGTTGCTGCATCAAAGCGAACACCGCTGTTTTGGTTGGTGATCTTTTGATCTTGGTCAATCGTGTAAAATGTATTCCCATTTATCTCGTATCCTTTCCAAATCATTACAGTCGAAGATGGTCCCCTGGACAACAAGTAAAACTCATCCCAAACAGTGTTGTCACCTCTGAGACGAGTTTCCAACCAACTACTGAAAGTCCTGATGTGTTCACATGTAATCCAGTCGTCGCACTGCTCGGGGTGTTTGGAGCGCAGACTGTTCTTGTGTTCATCGACATACGGGGTCACCAAGGTAGAGTTCTGTAGAACTGTGTAGTGTGCTGGAGACCAAGAATATCCGTCCCTGCATATTATTTAGTCCCTTCCAAGCGTGTCTTTTCCAGTCAGTCTCCCCTCATACCGCGATTTAGGGAGACCTATCTTCTTAAGGCCAGGAATGAAGTCAACACAAAACCCGATGACATCCTCTGTTTGGTGGCCCATGGAGATGCTTCCTTACGGCCTAGCAGCGGTTATGGACATATTTCTTTAGGACTCCCATGAACCTCTCAAAGGGAACATATTGTGTAGAAATACGGGCCCCGTAATGACAATCTCGTCGACTAGATGAACTAGGACGTGCGTCATGATATTGAAGAAGGATGGTGGGAACACCAGCTCAAAGCCCGACAAGACATTGCGCCACATCACTCCTTAAGCGTTGGTACGATTTCTGGATCGATCACCTTACGAGATATTGCATTGAGGAATACACATAGCTTCATAATGGCTAATCGGACGTTTTCGGTAGAAGCCCCCTCAATGCAACCGTAGCGATTGCGTCATAATCACGTGGCAGTCATGAGATTTTAGGTTACGGAACTTTTTCTCCGGCATATTTATTATTACCTTTATATTCGACGAGAAGCGGTCGGGACCTTCATCTTGAGTAGGCATTCAAAGAAGATTTCTTTCTCTTCTTCGTAAGAGCGTAGCTGGCAGGACCTTCATACTTCTTGGAGGCATGCCCTCTTTTTCGGGTAAGCGTTGCAGGTCCTCCGTGCCTCGTGTGTATCTTTTGTCTTCCCATACACGCCCAAGAAGCCTAGCAGGTTCACACAAAGGTTCTTCGTCACGTGCATCACGTCGATCGAAGAGCGGACCTCTAGGTCTTTCCGAGGGTAGGTCCCAAAATATAGATTTCTTCTTCCACATGGGTGCGTGATTCTAAGCGTCATTCGAACAGCTAGTCCGCGGGACCCTTTCCAAAGATTACGTGTAAATCATTGACCATAGCAAGTACGTGATCACCGGTACGCATGGCGGGATTCTTCCGGTGATCCGCCTCGCCTTTGAAATGCTTGCCTTTCTTTCGACATTAACGGTTGGTCGGAAGAAATCGACGATGGCCCAGGTACACATTCTTCCTGCAGCTTCCCAGGTATGTACTATCGGTGTCAAGTAAACAGTGCGTGCATGCGTGGTATCCCTTGTTTGTCTATCCCGAAAGATTATCGAGAGCGGGCCAATCGTTGATGGTCACGAACAGCAACGCCTTTAGGTCAAATTCCTCCTTTTTGTGCTCATCCCACGTACGTACACCGTTTCCATTCCACAGCTGTAAAAGTTCTTCAACTAATGGCCTTAAGTACACATCAATGCCGTTGCCGGGTTGCTTAGGGCCTTGGATGAGAACTGGCATCATAATTAACTTCCGCTTCATGCACATCCAAGGAGGTAGGTTATACATACATAGAGTCACGGGCCAGGTGCTGTGATTGCTGCTCTGCTCCCCAAAAGGATTAATGCCATCCGCGCTTAAAGCAAACCATACGTTCCTTGGGTCCTTTGCAAACTCATCCCAATACTTTCTCTCGATTTTTCTCCACTGCGACCCGTCAGCGGGTGCTCTCAACTTCTCGTCTTTCTTACGGTCCTTACTGTGCCATGGCATCAACTTGGCATGCTCTCCGTTTCTGAATAGACGTTTCAACCGTGGTATTATATGAGCATACCACATCACCTTCGCAGAACCCTCTTCTGGGAGGCTCGCCGTCAACATCACCGGTGTCATCTCGTGCGATCTTATACCGCAATGCACCGCATACCGGGCATGCGTCCGATCCTTGTATGCACCAAGGTAGAGGATGCGATCATTACGGCATGCATGTATCTTCTGCACCTTCAATCCTAGAGGGCATACGACCTTCTTTGCTGCGTATGTCTGTCGGGCAATTCGTTATCCTTTGGAAGCTTCTTCTTCAATATTTTCGGTAGCTTCTCAAATCCTTTATCAGGCACATCATTCTCTGCCTTCCATCGCAGCAATTCGATGGTAATCGAGCTTTTGTTGCCATCTTCGCAATTGGGGTACAACCCTTTTTGTGATCCTCTAACATGTGATCGAACTTCAGCTTCTCCTTTTGACTTTCGCATGCGTCCTTGCATCAACAATGACCCGGCGGAGATCATCGTCATCGGGCACATCGTCGGTTCCTCTTGATCTTCAAGACTTCGCCCGTTCTTGACATCATCGTGCACATCGTCTGGTTCCTCTTGATGTTCAGTAGCATCACCGTATTCTGGGGGCACATAGTTGTCATCGTACTCTTCTTCTTCGCCGTCTTCCATCATAACCCCTATTTCTCCGTGCCTCGTCCAAACATTATAGTGTGGCATGAAACCCTTGTAAAGTAGGTGGGTGTGAAGGATTTTCCGGTCAGAGTAAGACTTCGTATTCCCACATATTGGGCATGGACAACACATAAAACCATTCTGCTTGTTTGCCTCAGCCACTTCGAGAAAATCATGCACGCCCTTAATGTACTCATGCACATTGCCGGTTCATCTGCGTGCATTATATATAATTAAGTGTCTCAAAAATCATTACAGAACATCATGAATAGATAATTAAGTGACCAAATTCATAGAAGTTCATCATCAAATAAAAACCAAAGTACATACATAGTTCTCATCTAACAACATAAAGCTCTGCAGAGCATCTAAATTAATTAAACCATATATTAAAACTATGTAAAACATTTCAATGCGAAAACAAATGCGATCATAATCGCAACCAAGATAACAACTGATCCAACGGCATAATGATACCAAGCCTCATTATGAATGGCATATTTTCTAATCTTTCTAATCTTCAAGCGCACTGCATCCATCTTGATCTTGTGATCATCGACGACATCCGCAACATGCAACTCCAATATCATCTTCTCCTCCTCAAGTTTTTTTTATTTATTTTTCTTCAAGAAATTGTTTTCTTCTTCAACTAAATTTAACCTCTCGACAATAGGGTCGGTTGGAATTTCCGGTTCAACAACCTCCTAGATAAATAAAATCTATGTCACGTTGGTCGGCATAATTTTCATAAACAATAAATGAACCAATAGTTATGAAAAGATAATATATACCACATCCAAATCATAGAGAGGACGAGGGCCGACGGGGGCGGATACTAAAACCATCGCACTATATAAGATGCAATAATAAAAGTAAGAAAATAATACAAGTATCTATCTAAACATACAAGTAAGAATATTTTTCCTTTCAGAAAGAAGATAAGAACAAGAGGCTCACCACGGTGGTGCCGGCGATGAGATCGGCGCGGGTGATCGACGGCGGTGAAGACGGGGACGGGGCGTGAGGGACCGCTAAACCTAGATAAATATTGAGGAAAATGGAGTTTGGAGGTCAAGCTTGGAGAGGAGAAAGCTTAAGTAGTGTGGCTCGGGCATTCCATCGAACACCTTGTGTGTATAGGATGTGAACTAGAGCACCACCAAGCCCTCTCCCCCTCGGCGGCCAGGAAAAACAGAGCAGTGTGCTCTGCTCTTACGCGAGGGGGTATATATAGGCACCTCATTGGTGGGTTGGTGGCATGAACCGGGACTAAAGGGGAGCCTTTGGTCCCGGTTCAAGCCACCAACCGGGACCAATGGTTGTGGGCCAGGAGCGAGGCCATTGGTCTCGGTTCGTCCCATCAACCGGGACCAATAGGGCCAGACGAACCGGAACCAATGCCCACGAGGCCCCGGCCGGTCCTCTGGGATCACGAATCGGGACAAATACCTCCATTGGTCCCGGTTCGTGGCAGAACCGGGACTAATGGGCTGATCCGGCCTGGACCATTGCCCCCTTTTCTACTAGTGATCTTTTACGTGCATCACAATCAACATTGGTTTCAATTTCGGTGGTTTTCGAACCCCAGAGCCAATGTCCACACTCTTACTAATGCTACCTATAGCCATGTATCTGGAGACCATACAGTGGTATAATTAGTAAGAATTAAATCATGGAGAGTACCAGGATGATGTTGTTCTGGTTGTGGACCACCGGCTGCCCCTCCATTGCATAGGTGGCCAACGGGCTGGCGGCCCGGGCAAGGCATGAGACGACACACGCTAAACGGTCCTGGTCCTGCAGGACAGACAAAGATTCATTTGTAAGCGGGATATGTCATGCCGGCACATGGACCTCATCTCGCGGCACAGGAACGACACCGATGCTAGACAGTGGTATTTTTTTTTAAACGGAGGCAAAAGATTTTCCTCTTCAATTAAATAAGGGAGAGAAGAGTTTAGAGTTTTACAACGCACTCACAAATAAGCGGCATGACATTACTCGTACAATATGATGTTCCCTAGCTTTCTTGCTCCAGCAGTAACCCAAAGTTTAGCATCTTCTAAAATGCTGGTTAGGAGGACCGGCGGTGGTGCGCTTTTTCGACAGAATACGCGGGCGTTTCTCTCATTCCAAATGGTCCAAGAAACGAGCATGGTGAGGGAAGCCATTGCGTGGCGGTGAGGGTTGCGGTCGTCGGTTCTTTTTTGCCACCACTCAGTGACGGTTGCTTCTAACGCTAGACAGTGGTATTGCAGACATGATAATTTACTTATAAATATCGTGATTTTTTTGAAAAAGTAGTTGAAATATACGCTGATAACTTCAGTGTAAACACCATGATAAGTTATGTATTGTAGGTGTGCTAGTTTACGTACTAACGACATGGTAACTTTAAACTTAGAAAAAAATCATTGAAACATATCAACATGGGATTTACTTTTGAAAATCTCGTCGTGACGAATTTTTTATGTGAAAACGGATTTTAAATGGGACCATGATTTGAGCTACAAAACATTTTAAATTTTGGTATTGGAAAGAATCTTTGATGACATTATTAAATTTGCCTTTTCATGCATGCATGCAATTAGTTACTTTAGTTAGAAAAGAATGTCACGTCGCATGCACGGAAAACTAGAATAAGGTAAAGTAAACTTGTTCGGATCTGTTGCAAATTTCCGCATGATCGGACTTTGATGGAAACCAGAACGAGAGGGTGCTCCACTGTCGAAGGGAACAAACAATCAGTCAAGGCACAGATCGACCAGGCCATCGGAGAGGACGACCGTTATTATTTTCTCCGTCCAAGGCACAGATCGACCAGGCTATCGGAGAGGACGACCGATACAGCCAGGACGTACGCCGGCCGGCTTCATTTTCATTGGACCGTGCTGCCGGCGGCGGCGTAGGCGTCCTTGGCCCACTTGAACATGAACCACAGCACGTCGACGACGACGTCGCCGTACCCTCCGGAGCTGCCGCGGCCTCTCAGTTCTACGCCACCGGCGTACGGCGACGGGGCCTCGGCTGGCGGCTGCAGCCACGACCACGCCTACTCCCGCTCCTCCTATTGGATGACGCGGCCGGCCTGCGCCAGGGCTGCGGCCGCGCAGAGGACGAGCACGGCCGGCGACCAGGACAACGCGAGCCATTAGTTTCTTCTTCGATCTACGACTGGAATTGGATTATGGGAGACGGATAACGCGACCAGTCACTAGTAGAAAAAGGTTCAAACGTGAAGCACATTAGTGCCGGTTCGAATGGCTATGCATTAGTGCCGGTTCGTAATGAACCTTTAGTACCGGTTCGTGCCACGAACCGGTACTAAAGGGATGGTGGCAGGCTGGCGTCAGGCCAGGGCCCCACGAGGCCCTTTAGTGACGGTTTGTGACACAAACCGGTATAAAGGTCTAACCTATAGTACCGGTTTGCGTCACCAACCGGCACTACAGAGTCTTAACCTATAGTCGGTTGAAGACACAAACCGGCACTATAGGGCAATTTTCAAACTCTACCCCCTGTGTATCGCCATTTCAGTTTTGAAAAATCAAAATAAAATGATAAAAACTTAAGAAAATAAAATCTTCGAGAGGTAGTTATATTACTACATCTACTAGTTAGGAAAATTTGAAAACTTAAATTTGGACATGTTTTGCAAAAAGTGTAGGGAAAATGTAAAACGGCTATAACTTTTGCATACGATGTCAGAAAAAAACGTATAATATATCAAAAAATTCAGCACGAAAATACGCATCCGATGGAGACCGCCTACGGCCTGTTTGGAATTTTTAGAATCCTCAAATTCCAAAAGGAAAAAAAGATATGGTCAAATTTCAGTTTTTCTAAAAAAAATTGGTTAAATCTAGTCAAACTACTTATTCAAGAAGTATTAATGTTACTACATAATTATTGAAGAATATTAGTGTTACTAAATAATTATTTCAATTTTGTGAATTTTGGTCAAATATGGTCAAACTATAGTCAAACTGTGGTCAAACTATGGTCAAACTTATTCAAGAAATATTAGCGTTACTAAATAATTACTGTTTTTTTAGAATAATAGTTTCAAACTCAAACGGTGAAACGTGTGACTTAATGCTCAAGCTAAACTCCTGAGGGTTAATAGGATTAACATCTTACTATTGTTAGAAAACAACAAGTGCAGACTTGGAAACGAAGGAGAATAGAACCTGAAAGTTAAGCGTGCTCGGGCTGGAGTAGTGAGAGGGATGGGTGTCCGGTCGGGAAGTTAGATGATTTGAAATGAGTGATCCACAGTTGAGCAGTTAAGAGAGGTGATTAGAGACTAAATTATCAAATAATTCAGAAAAAATAAAAATAAGAAAATCAAACTTTTTTTTCCAAAATTTTCAAAAAAATAAAAATAAAAAAAAACCTTTAGTACCGGTTGGTAACACCAACCGATACTAAAGGTCCCCCATACCAGGGCGTGAGCTCACGCCACGTGGTGGCACTTTAGCACCGGTTCGGTACTAAAGGGGGGCCTTTAATGTCCACACTTTAGTGCCGGTTCCATAACCGGCACTAAAGGCCTTTACAAACCGGTTTTAAAGCTACGTTTTCTACTAATGAGTCTATATACACCCACCCAAGCGCGCGATCGAGCAACTCGTGTTTAATCAGCCTCGACCGACGAACTGCTGACAGAATTACTACGTACGAGTACGAGCGTTCCGGGCTCCACATTGAACAGCCGCTCCAACGCTCCAATAAACACATGCATCGGTTTTGTTTGATTACGAGTTGCAGTTCTGCCAGCCCCAGATTCTGTGCTCAGTGCTCACGGCTGCTCTCAAATGTATTGTTCACCAACCACAGATTTAGGGTCGTTTGATTGAAAGGTTTCTCGAAAAACTTCTTTGCGAGAATACTCTAATTCTTACGGTCATTATTGATCCATTTGCACTAGATTGCACACAAAGCTCATAATTCCATATTTTCTCTGTAACAATAACAATTGTCCACACTGTTCCATAGTAGTATCAAAAACACCAATCATATGTTGCGTCTATTCCTTTTCGCTGTAAATCCCGTGAATAAACAAAGTCACTAGATGCATCCCGTAGTCGACAAAAACGTTGTCTCCCACTGAACGCATATCACTCAAAAGTCTGAAATACGTCACAACGAGCACCCGTGCCAAGTATATGACTCTCAGTTTGGGCTGAGAATTAAGATCTTGTGCATTTATAATAGCAAAGTTAGTGTCACTCTGTTGCGTTCAACCATCACTCAATAGCATTTTCTCTCTCTTGTAGACAGATATATGCTATACTAAGATTCTTCTACTATAAAATTGATAGAGAAAATCTCCATCCATGCAAAGATTTTGAAAACTTCTTTTTTGTATTTCTATGGTTATAGAGGCTCACATTACCTCTGGTATTCTCTGTACTTGGTATGATTGATTATAAATGGATCAGAATTTTCTACGATAGAAAAAATATAGAGGTACGTAGAGGGTTGAAATACTGTGGAAAGTTCTCCGATAAAAGTACGCCACGGCTCTGAAATGTTCAAAGGGAGAAAATGCACCTGGGCAGAGATCAGCCGACCAAAACATGTAGTGGTACGTTCAGAGCCAGCTAGCGGCGACCTTGCCTTCTTGCCCTCCGCCCCAAGTTTCCTTTATCACAGTCGGTTGTTTTCCTTCCTCGGCACACCAAGCACTCTTCCCCATAAATACACCGAACCGCTGCCTCTGCTCTCTGCTCTTTCACTCGGAGACTCGTTTCCTGTTTGTGCTTGCCAAGCCGAGCAAGTCACCGGCGTCCGGCGGCTCCAAGCCAATGGAGGTATGGCTTCCGCACCAAGAGCTGGTGTTGCTTGCCGTTGCGTTCGTTTGGCTTGCCATGGCTGATGTATGTGGTTTTCGCAGGGTGCGATTGCGAGGGGGTACCGGGGGATACCGGCGTTCGGGGAATGGAACTACCGCGACGGCGACGATTGGTCGGTGCTCGCCCAGCGCTTCGAGTCGGAGATGCACACCCAGCTCCCCGTTCACAAACCCTGCAAGGTACGTACACACTCGATCCACATACTACTACGGTACTACTGTAGCAGAGTTTAGATGTAAGGCTCCATTCCATTTCCATTCGAGCAGTCATGTGTTAGACGACTCCAAATTCATTTGCATCTGCGGCCATGGCTGGGAAATCTTGAATCCAGCGGATCCTTGCTCTGGAAGCTAACCAAGTCTGAGCAGGGTCAACCCAGCGGATCCTTGCGGATATGATCAGTGCTCTGGAAGCTAAAATGGCTTGTAGGCTTGCGGCACACGACACGTTCTCTAGTCAACCATGTCCACGTTGGGTCAACAGTCAGCTGTCCTCTGGCTGACTAGTGCACACCAGTGCATGCATAGTTACAGAGCTACCTTTTGTGCGGGCCCCACATTGCATTCCTTACCAAGCACACCACACTGGACACTGCCATGCTCTCCTGCGTGCGCATCACCAAGGCGACGTGGCGTACATATCTTCTGTGTTGGCTAGCTTTGCATGGTCTATGCTTGACGACAGCTTATCTACGTGTGTGCAGAGAGCGAGGGCCTGTCGCAGGAGGCGCTTCCCAGCGTTCGGAGAGTGGAACAACCGCGGTGATGGCGACGCCGTTGGCTGGACGGCGGCCGTCGTCAACCAGTACTTCGAGCCTGTCACGGCACACAAATCAGTCAACGAGGAATTCAATGGTTACGACAGTGGCGTCGTCGCCATGGGGAAGCAGCAGCACAAGGTGGCGAGGCAAATCTGGGTGGATGACTCAGGGACCCACATGGCAATGCAACCTTTCTCCTTCGCGGCGCTCAAGGCTGTTGACGACGACCTGTATGAGGTCCCACCGCACATGCTCTGTACCAAGCCACTACGGGTATGTATGAGATTAATTTTCTGCGTAGCTTCAGGAAGTTTACAACACAAGAAAGAAATTGATTTGCGTAAAAAAATGATTGATCGTTGCACATGCACTTCAGGATTATAATTTTACAACACTAGAAATCCATGCCTACATAGACAAGCGCTTTTGTTGTTAATCTTAAAAAATAAAACTATGGGCTTATGGCTATGGTTTTGCAACAATTTAGTTTTTTTAGGGAATCCAACAAATTAGCTGAAAATGCACTTCTCTGATCGGTTTCTCGGTCAACAAACTATAGTACGGAATATGTTTTTAGTTAATGACCGCATGTTTTATAAGTTTTCAAATACTGTCATTGTTCACTTTGGTTTTAATCAACGCATAATTATCTTTTATTTCAAACTGCAGAAAGGGAGGATGTGGCTGAGGAGTCTGCTGATGAGGTGTTGTGGCCTCAACTGCTTTGCTTAATAACTAGAGGACCGTGACGATCAAGTGCCCATCTATAGTCTTCTTGTTTGCTTGTGCATGCTGCCTAGGGCTCACATTGGTACATGTTTTCATGAATCGAGGGATGAAATGCACGATGTGGTTCGCCATCATTGAGAGTGTAACTATGTAAGATGGTTGTGTTGGGTTCATGAGGATGACTTACATATAGGTTATGTCTTTTTATTTATTTTTACATATATGAGCAAAACTCCCGAGTTGATTGATTTTGATTTTTGAAAGATTAATGTACTAAAAGTCTGGATGCTGAAATGAAGAAGGGAACATGCCCATATTACTAGCTATTGATCTTCTCTTTGGTAGCAGAAATGTGGAAGTCCTATGCCCAAATGCAGGGGCGGAGCCAGGATTTAAGCATAGCGGGGGGCCAAAGAGACGACGCTCGATATAATGCTACATGTCTACCACATAAGCACAAGAACCTTTGTTCCAGAATATATGACATTTTGGTAGACTATAAACTGGAACGGAGGTAGTATATGCTTTTTTTTGACAAATATTGATTTAAATTTAGCTACCTACAACTAGAAGAAGCGTAGGAGTTACCATTCTCATAAGAGTTTAATCAAAAAATTTAAGGCTAGGATTAAATGATCGAAACAAGCGCCTCCCTAAAAAAAAGGAGCAAGTGGTTCAGAAAGAAATTTCTTCTATTCTTTATCTTCACTTTTTCTATAGGAAAGTATAGCTAACATAAAAATAAAAGATATATAAGATAAGCTTTCCTCATCTGATCACAAATACTACGGCATGAACACGTACATCAAACAAAGCGAAAAGATTACGAAGATAGTATATACCTTTGAAATTGTTTGGTGACAAATTCACTAGATCAACAGTGCGAGTGCCCTAGTTTATCAATAGCGTGAGTGCCCTAGTTGATCAGCAGCGGGGTACTTGATTACCCACCAACGGCAATTAGCAGCGGCCATCCAAGTATCATCGAGTGCCCTTGTTGAAACGACTAGGAAAGGAGTCGCCGGCTTCTTTGATCTGAATCTGGAAGAAACCGCAGGGAGGCAGCAGGAGGGCCGCCTGAATCGTTTGCATCGCTAATCACGGAGATGAGGATTAACGCCAGAACCTTGGGAGAACGAGGCCTTGAATGGGCTTTCCTATGGGCTTTTCACTATTTTGCCATAGTTTACGTCTGAGTTAGGGGGGGCCATCGCGTAATTGCCATCGCTAATGCAGAATAATACTCGTTGTCAACACGATCGATAGGGGGGGCCAGGCCCCTGCTCGCCCCGCCTTGTCTCTGCCACTGCCCAAATGCCAACAGCTCGTTGTTGTACTAGCACACTTACAGAAGTCATCATGGGCAATATGCATGTTCTTTCCTCGTAATAATCAACGGTTCTGAGGTGTCGCTCTTTTGCATGTGTTGCTCTGGTCATAGTAGGTGAAGCACTGAAGTCCAAGTTACTCACTCATTTGAAATCAGCATATATTGGCATAACCATCCATTGAAATGACGACGAGGAGACACAAAAAGTAACATTATTTGGTTGCGGAACAGCACAATACATAATGTGTCCAAATAGTAGCAATATGTCCATAGGAATCAAACTTGATACGAGTGGAGTCCACCAGGAATTCGCATGGTCGTTGTACAAGAAGCACATGTACATTTGTCTGCCCCTTGGTATAAGCAAGATCTATTGCACAATCTCACATCTTGAATGCAGATTCACTTCTTCTAGCCATACAGAAGCAATGGATTCGTATACTACTTATTCGTGTTGGACAAGATTGAGGGGAGACATAGCGCAAAACTTGGGAAAGTCTTCCTGAACCACCGGTGGGATTGGAAAGAACGAATGAATTGATATGATAAGAACGGAAGTGAAAATCTTAAACGAACCATCGTGGCAATGAAAACGAACGAAGAGAAGAGAACGAGTTGCCGGGAATAATTAGAAGTCGAACAAAGAAAAGAACGAAGAGATCGCGAAGTAAATAAAGAATAATTGACCGAAACACCGGAAAAATATGGAGACGAACGAAGAGGCATCAATTCCGAATAATTAGAGAACGAAGCTGAACACTCAGAACGAAGAAATCTTCTGGAATGATGGCCTCCGGATGATCGAGAGAGAAAGCAACTCCTGAAAAGCTTTGAATGGGTATGAAAAGAATCGCACGATTGGAAAGAATTTGAGAGGATAACAAGAAGCTAGAACCATGAATCCTTGAGAGAATGGGCAAGTTTTAGGAGAAACTCTGCTTCGGTCTTCAAATGTAGAGAATGACGACGAGAAACACCACCTAGATTGTGGAGACACTCCGAAAGAATGAAAAGATGAAAGGTTGAGCGAAAGATGAAAATGATTTGAAAGCGATCTTGGAGCAGTCATATGACTGATGGAATCCATTCTTGCGTCGCACTATGAGAAGGATTTGAGAATAACTCCGAAAGAATCAGAAGAGTCAGGTAAGATCCTGGGAAAAACCTGTGGGTTAGTGCCCATTTAAAAGAAGCACCATTGGAAAGGATTGTTGAATGAGACATGATGCACTGGAACGATTGAAAGGCTTGAATGAGGTGACAACCTTGAATTAATTGGAACACAGACGAATCTTCTGAGATGTCTTCCACACTCCGGAACGATTGAAGAGCGAGAGGCGAACGAGCAAGAGAAAACATTTGAGCCAAGGAAAAGAATATGATCGACCCGAAAAACTTGAGTTGAGTCCACCGAAAAAGAAAACAAGACGAATCAATGATGAACTAGACGAGAATTCATCGGTTGAAGTGGTTGAGGAAAGACTGAAGAGCCTCCACACGAATGAAATTGATGCTCGAATAGAGACGCTGACTCCGGGAAAAAAAGGGGTGGGAGGGCCGGAAAAACAAAGGCAACTTGGAAGGGGAACCGACGAATAACTTGAAGAGAAAAGCACTAGTTGAAATAATTGAGGAAAGAATGCAAAGGCTTCGCACGAGTAGGATGGATACACAATTAAGGACTCCGGATCTGAGAAGAAAAAGGGTGGGTGGGTGGGAAAAAGAAAGACAACTTCGGATGGGGAAAAAACGCCGTTGAGAAAGAACTGAGGATTGATCTTGCCGAATACGAAGAGGATCGAAACAACTTGACGAGAAATGCATCGGACGAAAAGAGTTGACAACGGAATGAACGAAAACTAATTGCGTGATCCTAAAGAAAATTTGAAAGGAAAGAGGAGTAATTCAAAACACCTACATCAAGATTCCTCACCAGAGCGACGAAGGGACTGAGGAGTAAAAAGAATTCCTACTATCCGATATTACTAGACTCCGAAACAGTTTTCTTCTAGACTCAACAACGACCAAACTACGATCAATCAAGGGGGCTCCTATGGTCGGTCGAGGCTCTGATACCAACTTGTCATACCCAATATGCGATACTATCCGAGAGGAACTCGACGGTCCCACCAAGGATAGAAGCGCATATTGAAGACACTTTGCAAGGTGGATATCATTACATCGAACCATTACATAATAGATGGGGGGTACATACAAAAGGCATGCAATGCCACATGAATACAACAACATCATACATAAGAGCAACATCCGACTACGGATGAAACACAAACAGAAACTCAAATAATATCCACCCTGCTAGACAGGCTGCCGACCAGGAACCTATCCCTCAACCGAAGAAGAAGCAGAAGAAGACTCCAAAACAAGCAAGCATCGCTCTCACGTCAGGTCATCGCATTACTTGTACCTGCAACTGTTGTTGTAGCAATCTGTGAGCCACGAGGACTCAGCAATCCCATTATCATGGGTATCAAGACTAGCAAATCTTAATGGAAATGGAATGGATAAGTGGTGAGGTTGCAACAAGCGACTAAGCATTGTATGGTGGCTAACTTACGAGTACAAGAATAAGATGAGAAACTACGCAAACGGTCACAAACTAGTAATGATCAAGAAGTGATACTGAACTACTTACGTTCAAACATAACCCCACCGTGTTCTCTTCTCGACCCACTCAAAAAGAGACCTTCATGGTTACGGACGCGGTTGGTGTATTTTAATTCGAGTCTGGTGTCAAGTTATCTACAACCGGACATTAAAAATTCTCATCTGCCACATAATCGTGGGCACGGCTCTCAAAAGTTTAAACCCTGTAGGAGTGTCCCAACTTAGCCCATGGCAAGCTCACGATCCACCGAGACAATCCTCCATCGCGGGACATTTGACCAGACTCGGGATCCCGGTGCACAAGACATTTCGACAATGGTAAAACAAAACCAGCAAGATCACCCAGTGCGTCGATACCCCGATAGGAGCCGCGCGTATCTCGTTCTCAGGACAACACCGTCTATGCGAAGTGGACGATAGCCAAAATACAATCGAGTTTCCCCGAGGTGGCATCGCCGACTGCTAGGTAGGTGGACCAACACTCATGAGGAGCACTGGCCCGGGGGGTTGATTAAGAGACCTCGGGGGCCGGCAGGTCCCTATGCAAGTTTTAGTTTTTATTAGGCAAATGGTAAAAC
Organism: Aegilops bicornis; assembly: GCA_021605145.1. NCBI lineage: Eukaryota > Viridiplantae > Streptophyta > Magnoliopsida > Poales > Poaceae > Aegilops > Aegilops bicornis. Next base: position 773,111,279 of record CM038675.1, read on the forward strand.
CAATGTTGGGCCTTGCTGGAGAGTTTTATTCAAAGCGAACTGTCAAGAGGGGCCCATAAACCCTCACATTGTTACGAACGCAAAATCAAGGAACATAACACCGGTATGACGGAAACTAGGCGGCAAGAGTGGAACAAAACACCAGGCAAAAGGCCGAGAGTTCCATCCTTTACCAAGTATATATGTGCATTAATTAAAATAAGAGATATTGTGATATCCCAAGATATCCATGTTTCAACATGGAACAACCTGCACTGCACCTGCAACTAGCAACCTTATAAGAGGGGCTGAGCAAAGCAGTAACATAGCCAAACAACGGTTTGCTGGGAAGGTGGAAAAGGTTAGAGGCTATTTCATGTCATATAGGGAGGCTTGATAAACAAGTGCTAGGAAGCGTGACAGAGCGATAGCATCGAGACAAGTAGCATAGAAATGATAGTAGTGAGATCCAGGGTAACGGTCATCTTTCCTGAAATCCTGCTAGGAAGAAGAAAGAGTCCATGAAGAAGACGAACGGGCATAGACGAACCAAGCGTAGTCAAACAAATCCTCACGATCGCAACGAAACAGGAACTATCGAGAAGAAGCACAACCGGAAAGACGCAAACAACATGGTAAACACACAACACATAAACATGACATGATGCTCAACCAATTATGATGCATGACAAGGCTACATGATGTTACTCATGGCAAGAGAAGATGCATACAAGAACACCACATCAAAGCAAGTTTAAATGAAGCCGGAAACAACATATAACAATTCTGGTAAGTCCTCGTATGCAAATTTCGAAATTGGTCCACAACTGAGTAACACATTATGTTCAAGTTGTTAAACAGCAAGTTAAGATGAACCATGATGATCTACACGTTTTTATAATCAAGTTACATATAAAGTTCATTTAATTCGGAGCTACGACCTAGAAGATATGAGCAAAACAAGTAAACCATGACATTAATGCAAAAGCAAGCAAAACACAATCACAAACATTCCAAAACATGGATGAAACAATATAATATGAAACTACATGCAATTCTAAGCAAGTTTCATATAGAGCATGCTCAAAACGGAGCAATGGTTCAACACATACACTCCAAACAAGACATAACAACAATCTTCCCAAAACAGCAAGTAGGCACTTTGCAATCATCTAAACAACACGCTACAGGAAACATATGAACACAAGCTTGATATGCAATCAAAGTACAGATAACATGCCTCATCAAGGTTCAAGTTCATAGGCATTAAGATTAATCCAAGATGATCAATTCAAAAAGCAACTTGATAACACAGATTATGACAGTGAAAAACAAGGCATATGCATGAGCAGAGTTAATCTGATGACATGTTGGAGGCCAGAAACAAAGATTCTACAACAACTATACATAGCAACCAAGGGCATGAGAGCATCTCCAGCCAGGCCCCCACGACGCCCCAAGCCCCTTTTTTTAGCACCGACGGGTAAAAAACGCCCCAGCCAGGCCCCCGAAACGTTGTTTTTCGCCGGTATTAGCGATTTATAGCGCCGGCGCGCCCACCCCACACCCAGCCCCCTTGGGGGCAGCTGGGAACGCCCGCGTCTACTTTTTGCAGCAGTTGCCCCACTTGCCAGCCCCTCTCTCTCCCCTCTGCTTTCCTTTCTCTCTTCTCTCTCCTCTATCTTTTCCTTAGCCGCTACCCCACCTACCGCACACAGAGAGCTCGCGAGGCCGGCCACCGTCGCGGCCTCCTCCTCGCCGCCGCGCCCCCGCGGCCTCCTCCTCGCCCTTCCCTCGCCGGTCACCGCGGCCACCGCGCATCCCAGCTCGTCTCGCCCTCCGCGACCGACGCGGCCTCCTCTCGCCCTCCCTCGCCTCGCCCAAGACGGAGGAGGATGGCCTGAAGGCAATGGTGGTGGCCGCCGACACTGACTACACCCAGCAAGGCGCGGTGGGTACTGGCCGAGCTGGCGCGGCGCCGGCAGGCCCAGGCCATCTGGGACGCCATGGCTCTGGCGGAAGCCGGTGGCCTCGGTGAGGCGAGCTGGTGAGGCGGGGCGAGCTGGCAAGGCGAGGGCGGCTTCGGCGCGCGCGCGGCCGGGCGGAGGTGGAGCGCGTCGGAACCGGCATGCTTGGCTCAGTTTGCGAGGAGGAGCTCCGCGAGGTCGAGCAGCGTGCTCTTGGACTCGTCCTCGGCGTGGGACGTGGCGTGCCGGGCGCCCCCCTTCCTCCTCCTCCCTCATCGCCGACGCCCGGGAGGGCGCGTGCGGCCAGGCACGGCGCGGCCAGGCGCCCTTCCTTTCTCCTCTCCATCCTCGTCGGCGCCGCAGCAGGCGTGGCAAGCCTTGGCGCGAGCGCGCCGCCGTCCTCCTCCTCCCTCCTCTCCGTCCTCGTCAGCGCCGGCCACGGGCGCGAGCAGCAGCGCTTGGCGCGGTCACGAGCAGCAGCGGCCAGGAGCGGGCGCGCTTGGGGTGGAAACGACTAGAGATTGTTTCGTCCCCGAGCTTAAAATTATCGCCGGCAGTCCCCCAGGCGGCGAAAAAATGCCTCCTGGGGGGCTCAATGGCTGGAGATGCTCTGGCATCAAAGTACACATAACAAAGAGCAAATAACATCAAGGCATCACATGCATATGGCTCATGGATTAGTGGGAACCATCAAGACAAGTTTTTAATGTTATAACAGTTTCAACAAGTGTAAAACAGAAACATTATCATAGCATGTTTGCAAGCTTGGAAAAAGGTCATATGAAGTCCAAAATTATAAAACTTGACATGTGAACAAATTACTCCTAGCATAATTCAATTCATGTAATTGGAGTATCTCCAAAAGAGGCATATATTAATTAATATCAAGCTCACAACATGGCATCATGAAGTTAACAGAAAACTGGAACATCATTTAGGAAAGTTCATGGCAATAAAAACAAATGCTACAGGACATATATAAGGCACCAAATGGAATGGCATGAGAGAGCATAACATGGAATCAAAACATGTCAACTAGGCATCTCAAGATTATGCATCTATTTGCTGGTAGCATCAAGCAAACATGGCAACATGATATAACAGATTCAGACTTGACAGAACATTAATAGCAAGTAGCTTACTTCTCAAGCTTGTTGCACTCACCACAGGGCATATAAAAATAAATGGATTGCACCACTGCAAGGATGGCATGATTATGCTCCTAAAACATGTTGACATGATCCTCAAAAGAAAATCACACAAAAAGATATAAAAATGACAAGTTATAACAGTTTCCAGCACTTAACAACAACAAACACTTTTGCAACAGGGATTATGATATCTATATGACCTCAAACAAGCAAGAAAATGGCACCAACATGTATATCAAGAAGATCTGAACATTTGCATATCAAGATCATCATCATAGGATCAACATGGACAAAGTTACATCACTCACAAGAAGCCTAAATGATGTTTACTGGCAACATATTTTAGTAGTTTATATCACTTAGCAGTTTGAAACAAATATTAAGGCATTAAGGAACAGTAACATGAATGCAAATTACACTATCATGTAGAGCATCAAGAGATGAACATTTTGACATCTCAAACACGCAAAATGGAGCAATATGCACGAAGTTATGACATGATGAAGATCACACATATCGTTAACAACTCAAGGACTTGGCCATATTTCACCTCGCAGAAATCGGGACGGAGGGGACCGGGGACGAGCAGATCCGGGACGGGGCGGTGCAGGCGTGCCGTTTGGTTGGAGGGACATGGTCGGCCAGGGACGTCGTCGTCCAGGCGCGGGCAGCCCATGGCCGCAGGGTGCTCCGGCGAGCTTGCTGGCGGCTCCCGACGATGGTAGGAGGCGGGGAGGTGAGCAGGAGGCAGCGGGGCGATGGATCCGGTCGGATCCGCGACGGTGGCCGCCGGATCTGACGCGCGGGAGGCCGGGGCGACCTTGGGCAGAGGAGCCCGGCTCCTGGTGGCGGCGGTCGGTGGCGAGTTGAGCAAGAGGCGGCGGGGCGACGACAAAGACTGAAGCGGCGGCGGGTGGCGCCCGGTCAGCGGGGCGACCACGACACGGTCGGCGGCGGGGGAGGGGGGGCGACGGCAGCGCGGGTGTCGGTGTCAAAACCGGCGGATCTCGGGTAGGGGGTCCCGAACTGTGCGTCTAGGCGGATGGTAACAGGAGACAAGGGACACGATGTTTTTACCCACGTTCGGGCCCTCTCGATGGAGGTAATACCCTACTCCTGCTTGATTAATATTGATGATATGGGTAGTACAAGAGTAGATCTACCACGAGATCAGAGAGGCTAAACCCTAGAAGCTTGCCTATGGTATGATTGTTGTTCGTCCTACGGACTAAAACCCTTCGGTTTATATAGACACCGAATAGGGTTAGGGTTACACAGAGTCGGTTACAATGGTAAGAAATCTACATATCTGTATCGCCAAGCTTGCCTTCCATGCCAAGGAAAGTTCTATCCGGACAAGGGACAAAGTCTTCAATCTTGTATCTTCATAGTCCAGGAGTCCGGCCAAAGATGATAGTTCGGCTATCCGAACACCCCCTAGTCCAGGACTCCCTCAGTAGCCCCTGAACCAGGCTTCAATGACGACGAGTCCGGCGCGCATATTGTCTTCGGCATTGCAAGGCGGGTTCCTCCTCCGAATACTTAGAAGTTTTTGAACACAAGGATAGTGTCCGGCTCTGCAAAACAAGTTCCGCATACCACCGTAGAGAGAATAATTTTTGCACAGATCTGCTGACGTATTCCGCGACGTGACATCACACCACGGCCAAGCCTTTATTCGAATCGTTTTTTTACTGGCCCACCTCAGCGCGTTTAGCGAGGCGGTTTCCTTGGCACGTCTTATCAAAGCGTATATCGTGCCCCCTTATTTCGGGATTCTCATCAATACGGACGTGGGTAACCCAACCGTGCCCGTTGGCACGCCTCCTCTATCGAAGGCGAGTCCCAATCGACCACGGGGAGGGCTCTTGGTATTCAACCTCTTTATAATGAGACCAAGGCCCTCTTCTTTTTTCCACCCTCCATCGAATTCGCCTCGCGCTTCAAGTTCTAACACCCAAGGCTTCAGATTTAGGCGCTTCGGACCTTCGACGATGTCCGGCTCCGACCAGCTCGGCCGATGGATGTCTTCTTTCGTCACAGAAGAAGATGTGCTAAAGCTGCGAGACGCCAGGTATCTAACCGGCGAGATTTCGCATAGGCTGCCTGCTCCAGGGCAGGTCATTCCCACTCCCGAGCCCGGCGAGAGCGTGGTGTTCGTGTCTCACTTCCTTCGGGGTTTAGGCTTCCCGGCGGATCCCTTTGTGCGGGGGCTCATGTTTTATTATGGGCTGGATTTCCATGACTTGAATCCGGAGTCCATCCTCCATATCTCGTCATTCATTGTCGTATGTGAAGCCTTCCTCCATATTACCCCTCACTTTGGATTGTGGCTCAAGACCTTCAAGGTGGAGCCGAAGATGATCGAGGGCAACAAGCAGATCATGGAGGGGTGGTCATAAGCAAGTGTGCTGATGCTCCGTGGCCCGAGGGCTCTTTTCAAGAGGAGCTTGGTTTGTGGCAACGGGAGTGGTTTTATATCACCGCTCCAGGGGCACCAAATGGGTGGCGCCACCCGCCTTCCGCTCAGGTCCACCATAGCGGCTGGCATCATGGGTCAACCGAGGGCTCGACTGGGGGCCGTCCAAGGACGTTCCTGCATTGCAGGGCCGTATTCGAGACCTCCAAGAAAGAGAGATCAATCTGGTCGTGGCGGGCGAGGTTATGCTGATTCGGCGCCTATACGCAAGAACGCCGCCTCCGTCTGCGTGGGAGTTTAATCCGGAGGGATCATGAGCTCTCCAACATTTTATGGGCGCGACGCCCAAGGAGATGTACAAACTGTTCTTCGGATCACAAGAGAAGTGTCCGGACTTGACCGAGGACGCAGGTCTAAGCTGCAATCACCCAGATACTCAAGTAAGTAACTCTGTAACCGGACAGGCTATTCATTCATTTATCATATATAAGCCCTTTAAGGGAGCCGTTTCTTGAACAGGAGTGGATAGCCAAGGCAAAGTTGATAAGGTGTCCGACTCCCTCCGGAGACCACGCGGATCCCATCTTGACCAAGATGTTAAAGGCCGCGCCTTTTAAAGAAGGCGAAGGGGGGAGCAGGGAAGCAACTTCTTCCGTGAAGGAGGCTTTCAAGGAAGAGGGGATCAGGGATCCTCCCCTCCAAGGGGAGAAGAGGACCGCTTCCGAAGACCCGGAAGCCAAGGCCTTAAAACGGGGAAAGAAGTCTTCGTCAGAAAGTCCGGCGCCGGGAAGTACCCCAGCCGCACTATTTCCCCAAGGGGATCAGCCCTCCAGCGAGCCGTAAGTAAAAAGAAGGGGTCCTGTGAATAAAGAACATCCCTGTATTTATTTCTGAAGATAACCGAAATTGTACCTTGTAGTTCGGATCTCAGCCCTTCTCAGCAGAGCTCGTCTTCGGGGGATCTTCGTCCGGAGATGATAGAGAGCAAAACGCCTCCACCTATCGCGCCTTCGTGCGATGCGGGCGACCCTGAAGTGTCTTCACGGAGAGTTTCCCCGAGTCCGGCGGGGCCGGACGGTCTGGCGTCAACTGGCGTGCGGTCGGAGGAGCTGAAGGACCTGCTCGAGCAAGCGTATATCTCAGAAGATCACCGTGCGCTAATGGCTACGGTAATTGAAAGAATTGCATCCGCTGAGAGCGGATTGCATGAGGCCGCCAGAAGTTTACTGACGGGGTTTGAGGTACGAAAAAAAATATGTACCTTCGGCAGTTATGCATATAGAATGCACCTGTATAGATAGTAGCCCACGAGACTCGGTATGCTGTCACAACCGGCGCTGCGTGCGAGGATCATAATCTCGATACTAACATGTCGCCCGTTCCTATGTAGGTGGCGGGCGTCCGTGGCTAGCGGATTGATGAATTTGCCGAACTAAAGCGGCAACTTGACGAGGCGGATGCGGACATCGCGCTGGTCAAGAACGGTTTGACGAGTCACAAGGTATGCGACTTCTCCGCGGACACTGGTAAGGGAGCTTGACGCCCATGCCTTACTACTTGTATGCTTTGATGCAGACGGTGCCGCTGTTGTGGAGAGGCTGCGGGCGGAACTTGCCCGAGCTAAAGAGCAAGCCCGAAATAGTAATGCGGCCTCTTTAAAGGCGGCCGAAGAGCTGAAAGCCGAACGGGCTGCTCACTGCCGAAGCAAAGAGGAAATGGCCGATTTGGCCCTGAAACTGAAGAATACTACCAACCGCTGCGAGGTTCTTGAAAAAGAACGTCAAGCGGAACAAGAGGACCTGAAAAAGGCCACCGCCGAAGTCAAGGATGCCCGGTCCGCTGAGAGATTTGCCAAGGAGGAGCTGAGTCAGGCCGGGGATATTGCGGCTGGAAAACCGTTTCTGCTGCGGAGGAAATATACGGATCCGAAGTATGCTCAGTTGGACAAGCTGTGGAGTTCGGAGGATGCTTATCTGGACTTAGCAACAAGCGCTGCGGACGCGATTGAGCACTTCCGAGGCCAGAAGGGGCACAGAAGGGAAGAGCTATTTTGGTCGCAATTCCATAGTCCGGAGTGTCCTCTTCCGTTGACCAATCGGTTGGCCGAATGGGCCGAGCTGAATCGATTATCCGGACTTGCCATGAAGCATGTCATGACTCATTTGTGGCCAGGCGGACCCCAGTCGAAGAGTTATTTTGGCTTAGTGCAGCAGTTCCTTGGTGCGGTACCGCGTATCGACGCAATGAAGCGGTCGGCATGTATTGAGGGGGCGCGGATGGCTCTTGCCCGTGTCAAGGCATACTGGGCTGAGATGAAGGCCACCGATATTGCATCCCCAGATTCGGACGGCAGCCGAGTACCAGTCGAGCGCTATTTTGAGGAAGTTCTTCCGGGCGCTCGTTTAATAGAGACGCAGTGCTCGAAGGATGTTATGTTTGAATGACATGTATAATTTTATGAAACAACGTTTCAATTTAATGTAAGAGCTTTCTATACTTGTGCCTTCAAGTAGTAAAGTACCTCCTGTGCGGCCGTTGATGTATATATGTATATAACACGAAAGATGGCAGTCTTGACTTCAGCCCCACACACATAGTGCGGGGTGTTTGCAAAGAAGTCGCGCTTTCACACTTAATCCAACGTCTTGGTCCTATAAAGGAGGTGGTAGCGTAGCAAACTAGGCAACCGGACTATAATGCTTTATCACTTTCACTTAGCCATAGGAGTTCGATGGTGGGGCTCTCCCGAATTCGGGGTGCGTATGTGCCTGACCGGAAAACGGTCCTTCTTTAATGCGGAGGAATTCTAAACATTCCGGTGAGTCATCGAGTGGTTGACCAGTCTCTCGCTATATCATGACAATCAGTTTTCGGCTTTCTCTACTGAGGTGTTCGCCCGGCCGAATTGGGGCACAATCGCAGTAGTTCTCCTGGTGTCGCGTTAGCCGATAGAACGGAACATAAGGCAGCAAAACACAGGAGTCGGGCAAACCCAACATTTGACCAAAGACATGATTCGGAGCTGATGCATATAAGGCCTAACTCGAGACGCCGAACACTCCCTAAGGTATTCGGTCTTTTATAAAGCGGGCCGAACAATGCCCTTGGTAACAAGCCCCTGGTGTCCAGGTACATGCAAACTTCTGACGTGGCCGATGCCAAAACGCCATCCTCCTCCTCGGTTATAATAAGAGACCGGGGGATGAGTAACAACAAGAGACAGTGAAAAAGGTATACGCAGGGTCTTAATCTGAAAAGAATCCTTGCAACGGGTCCCTGCTGCGTCTGCGCTTTGTCTCCGTTGTGCCGTATCCTGGGCCGGGTATAGCAGGCGTTCATCTGTAAAAAGAGAGGAACTTAGTTTGAAAAAGATCGCGCTAAAATGTAATTGGAAATAAAATAGAGTATGATTCAAAAATGAGTAAAATTGAGCTTTATTGTCTCTTGTTGTACATGCGTGGAGCCCTTGTAAGGGGGTGCGGCTAGTAAGCATCATATTTATTTATGCGGACTCGCCTAACCGTGTCCGGGTCCGAACGACCTGCTTTAGATGCTTTTGGCCAGCAAGGCCGTATTATTGTGAGGCTGTTAAGGCAGTCTCACATTCTTTCCTTGAGGGACACGCGCAGCTTCCCTTTAATGAAATGATGCCTCGTGGACCGGGCATTTTAAGTTTAAGAGATGCATAATGCGGTATTGCATTAAAGCGGGCAAAAGCTTGGCCCCAGTGCTTGATGGCTACTTTTAAATGGGGCGATGTGGAAGACCAACTTTTCCCGACGGAAGTTGTCGGGTGAGCCGAACATAACTTCCAATAGTAGGGAGCCCGTACAATGGGCATATGTGCCTGGCATTATTCCTTGGAAGGAAGTGTTGCTATGGCTAATCCTGTTTGGGTTTATCCCCATGTTGCGGATTGTGTCTTGACATAGCAGGTTTAAATCACTGCCACTGTCCATTAGGACTTGCGTAAATTGAAGACCGTCGATTATAGGTTCTAGTATCAAGGCAGTCCATCCTGCGTTCTGGATACTTTCGGAGTAGTCCTGATGGTCGAAGGTAATTGGTTTTGACAACCAGTGTTGGGACTCCGCTGGGGTAGATTGTGCGGCGCGTAATTCAATGGGTGCCGGTCTGTTTTCCCACTTTGTTACTTGAAGTAAGTTTACTGTTTTGTCCTCTTGTGGGAAATTCTTTTGATTTCCGGGGCTCTGCTTGTGGTGCTCGTCATCATCCTCACTTGGTGTGTCGAGCCCCTTGTGTTCGGCGTTGAGTCTGCCGGACTGCTTGAAGACCCAACAATCTCCGTGGGTATGGTTTGCAGGCCTCCCGGGAGTACTGTGGATTTGGCATATATTGTCCAAGATTTTGTTTAAGTTGGATAGCTCATCGCTATTGTCCTTAAGGGGCAGTTTTTTATTGTTCTGCCGTGAGCTTTTGAATCCGGCGTTGACTGCCGCGCTCTTTGGACCGTTCCCCTTAATCCGGCGCTGGTCCTTGCTGCGTCGTGGTTTCCCATTCCCATCCCTGACTTCGGATGTACTTGGGTCGCTTGATCGCATCTTGCTAGCCAGCTATCCTCTCCAGCATAAGCGGGTCATGAGGCTTGTTAGTGCGGCCATTGTTCTTGGCTTTTCCTGGCCAAGGTGTGCAGCGATCCATTCGTCTCGAGCGTTGTGTTTAAAAGCTGCTAAGGCTTGGCGTCCGGACAGTCGACTATTTGGTTTTTGGTGAGGAACCTGTTCGAATTTTCGAGCTGACTCTCCGGGCTGTTGGGTTATGTGACTTAGATCGTCTGCGTCCGGAGGTCGGACATAAGTTCCCTGGAAATTGGCCCGAAAAGCATCCTCAAGCTCTTCCCAACTACCAATGGTGTTTTCGCGGAGGCTTTTAAGCCAATGCCGGGCTGGCCCTTTGAGCTTGAGGGTAGGTATTTTATGGCGTGGAGATCATCTCCTCTGGCCATGTGTATGTGGAGGATATAATCCTCAATCCAGACTCCAGGGTCTGTCGTTCCGTCGTATGCCTCTATGTTTACGGGCTTGAATCCCGCTGGAAATTCATGATCCAGCACCTCATCGGTGAAACATAGAGGGTGCGCGGCGCCCCTGTATTTGGGTGTGCCGTGATGTTCGGATATTTGACGTGTTGTATTGCTCACCAGAACTTGTTTCCTTGGCCCGTAGATAGATCTAACTGGGCCATCTTTTGGTGCGAACCCTTATGCGGATCGCGTGCCGGCTTGTGTGCGGCGCCGCTTGCCGCTCTACGTTTGCCATGTGGTCGTCTATCCGACCCGGCGGCCTCTTTGTTTTTTGATCGTGGGGGCTCTACGGCCTCCTCATCGAATTCGGGCAGTAGTTTGCGCTTTGGGTAGCTCTTTGCTTGGCGGCTGTCGCCATATTTGTCTGCGGTGTTGAGTAATTTACTCCATCTCATTCGGAGTGCGTCGTCCGCTGTTCTGAGCCTCTGTTTCTGCTTTTTCAAGCTACGTGCAGTAGCGAGGAGCTCTTTGTGGAGGTTCTTCTGATCCAATGACGTGTCCGGCGTGAGATCGTCCGGACTGTTGTCCTTGCCGGGGACGGGTTGTTTGTCCAAGTTGGCCTGTTCGGATGGTTTCTCAATGGCATGTTCGTCGTCGGCCGGCTCACCCTGCTCTGTGGCTGGGTTTGTGTGGGCGCTATCTTTGTCGAGGTGGGGTTTTGAGCGGCGCTTACGTCGCCGGTTTGACTGCTTCCCGAGGGAATTTTCTTTCGCAGCGTCTCGTCGTTCCTCGTTATCGCTTCCCTTAGGTGTGTCCACCATATATATATCGTAAATTGAGGTGGCCATCCAGTGCCCTGTGGGCGCTGGTTATTGGTCGTCTCCGGTGTCGTCGTCCATATCGTCGATGTCCTCGGAGTCGAAGTTGAGCATGTCTGTTAAGTCATCGACAGTGTCTACAAAGTGGGTGGTGGGTGGGCGTTGAATTTCTTCGTCGTCCGAATCCCAACCTTCCTGACCGTAGTTCGGCCAGGGCTCATCTGACAAAGAGAGAGACTTTAATGAGTTCAGGATAACGCCAAAGGGCGAGTGCTGAAAGATGTCCGCGGCGGTAAACTCCATAACCGGCGCCCAGTCGGATTCGACTGGCAGGGGCGCGGGAGGTTCGGAGTCCATAAAGGAGTCCGGCACCTGGGAGTCACGAGCTTTGCAAAGGACAGGGATGGTGTTCGGCTCAATCGCCGTAGAGATTTCAGCCCCGGAGGTGGTGTCCAACCAACCGTCCTCGATCGGCGAAACCGGCTCCGGATTAAGGGTCGGGTGGGCACTGGTGCGGCCTCCAGGGCACTATTCGGTGGCAGAGCTAGATCGTACCCATCGAGACAAAGGCGGCACGCCGATCGGTGGGCTCGAATCCGTCGAAGATCAAGTCTCCGCGGACATCGGCCGTATAGTTCAAGCTTCCAAATCTGACACGATGGCCAGGGGCGCAGCTTCGATCTGCTCGGATGGCCTAGTGAATTGGCCCGCGATGCAAAGCTGCCGAATACGAAGATCTGTCCGGGGAGAAAAATCTCACCCTGGACTGCGTCGTTGCTGATGATTGAAGGAGCCATCGGACCTATAGGTGACGACACAGAGGAACTCTCAATGAAAGCACCAATGTCGGTGTCAAAACCGGCGCATCTCGGGTAGGGGGTCCCGAACTGTGCGTCTAGGCGGATGGTAACAGGAGACAAGGGATACGATATGTTTTTACCCAGGTTCGGGCCCTCTCGATGGAGGTAATACCCTACTCCTGCTTGATTAATATTGATGATATGGGTAGTACAAGAGTAGATCTACCACGAGAGATCAGAGAGGCTAAACCCTAGAAGCTAGCCTATGGTATGATTGTTGTTAGATCCTCACGGACTAAAACCCTTCGGTTTGTATAGACACCGAATAGGGTTAGGGTTACACAGAGTCGGTTACAATGGTAGGAAATCTACATATCTGTATCGCCAAGCTTGCCTTCCACGCCAAGAAAAGTCCTATCCGTACAAGGGACGAAGTCTTCAATCTTGTATCTTCATAGTCCAGGAGTCCGGCCAAAGATGATAGTTCGGCTATCCGGACACCCCCTAGTCCAGGACTCCCTCAGCGGGGTCGGCGACGGGGAGGCGAGGCGGCGTCGGGCGGCGGGGCCGAGGTCCGGCGGTTGTCGGCGGAGTCCGGGCGAAGGCTCGGGCGGCGGCGCGCTGGCCAGATGGGCTCAGGCGTTCCCGCAATGGGCCTCCAGGGCCGCGGCGGCGGGGTGGGGAGGCAGGGTGACGCGGGTGATGTGGCAACGCCGGATTAGCTGCGGAGGCGGCGGTGGAATGTCCGGCGGCGAGGTTGGACGTGTTCGGCGGCGCGAGTAGGAGAAGGCTAGGGTTTTACCCGAATTTTGAGGGAGGGGGGCTTATATATAGGTAGAGGGAGCTAGGAGAGGGCTATTGAGGAGCCGTTTTCGCCCACACGATCGTGATCCGACGGCGAATAGCATGGAAGGGGTTTAGATGGGCTAGTGGGCTGCGGTGGAGACGTGCTGGGCTGCAAAGAGAAAGGGGTCCGGTGGTTAACGCGGTTAACCGTTGGGCATCAAACGACCCCCGAATGGAACGAAATTTGACAGGCGGTCTACCGGTGATATACCAAGACCGCTCATCAACTCCCAGCCCATTCCGAGAACATTTTCTCCCGCTCACGAAACAAGATCTGGAAGGTGCGACGGGCGCGTGCGAGTGTGGTCTGGGCTCAAAACGGACAACAGAGAGAATTGGGAGACCCAAACGGATGCAAGTTTGAAAAACATGCAGATGAAATGCACATGATGACAAGGCAAAGTGCAACACGCAAGCGAATGACATGGCAACAACGACGAATAACTTGAAGACATCTGGCGCATCGGTCTCGGGGCGTTACAATTCCATTTTCTCCCAATGAAGACCATCTGATCAACGATGTGCGATGTTTATGTGAGGTAGACAAAAATGTTGTGAGATGGTGGTGGTGGAATTCCCATGTATTTGGGGTATTAATTCTATTTTCATGTATGATGAAAACTCACAAGCTGATCAATTTAATTTCTAAAGATTAATTTACTATATTGCCAACCATATTTGTTCACAACTTGCCTAGGGATAGCCAAGCTAATTAAAGGTACTCCCAAATATAGAGTGGATCACAAATGCAACAATGGTGAGTGTTGGACCAACGTTACAGAGTCTTGAGAGCATATTCAACAATACGCGCCTAATTAATTTAAGCCCCTATATGTCGGGGGACGTGTCCGAATGCATACACGAATAGGACCACATGCCAACCCTCATTTGTCCGCACAGGAAACCACACCCGCTATTTTACAGCCCTCATTCTCATGCAAACAAATGCACATGGTTCATTCAAACATACAAATATCATACAAATGGAAAAAACACATGACAATTCAATAATAGATGCTTGAAATTATACATAATATATTTCAAACACAAATATTATACGGAGTGCTTAGTTCAAACATAAAAGCAACTCGTCGGCTTGCTCTCCAGTCAATGCATCCAGGACGCGACACCGTCGAGGACGCTCCCGCTACGACATTTGGGGGATGTCACATGTCAACCCGTCGGCTTCTATCTTCGGTTTCTCTCCAGTCTGACCACATGTGATGCTCTTGTTGTTCGCAACAGTACCACGATGACTATGTGCAGATGCTAAGAGATATATTTGGTAGTTAGAGATTGCACCGGATTAGATAGTAATTATTCCATCTTATCTCTAAGAGCCTTCTTTCCCTCCAAGTTTCGTCGCTATATATATACCCGCCCTCGAGACTCAATAGTACATTCGCATTACTCCAATTTTCTCTCATCTATTCCCCTTGCACTGTCCTTGAGAATGTAACTATATAAAATGGTAGTGGCGGGTCGTTGATTATTATATATATAGGTTATTTCTTTTCAGCTATTTATTTATTTATTTATTTATTTATGAGCAGAACTCCCAAGATCATCAATTTGATTTTAGAAAGATTAATGTACTATTGAAGCAATGGTTGTGAGGTGTCACTCTTTTGCACATGCCGTCATAGTAGGTGAAGCACTGAAGTCCGAGCTACTCACTCATCTGAAACCTATAGATATATTGGCGGAGCCATCCATTGAAATGGCCTTGGAGAGAGAGAGAGAGAGAGAGAGAGAGAGAGAGAGAGAGAGAGAGAGAGAGAGAGAGAGAGAGGTGTCACATTATTTGGGTGAGGACCAGCACAAATATGCATGATGTCAAATAGTATAAAGATGTGGTTTGTAGGAATAGGGTGCATCAAGAATTTGTATCGGAGTTCTGCAAGACGTACCTGCACATCTATACATCGATAATCGACTTGCATTTTAGTCCCACCGAGATACTTTTCTCATCTTTGTATAAGCAAGATAGATTGCTTGCATGGGGATTCGCTATTTCTAGCCAGATGATTATCGTATGGGTCTTCTGGAGGAAGATAGTGTAGGCATCAATGCAGGATGTCATTGTGAGGGCTGAACTGTCACAAAATGATGGAGTTGAAATTCCCCTGTTTATAGGTTATGTATTTTATCTTCATGCACAAGCAAAACTCCCAAGCTGATAAATTGTTGTTCAAAGATTAGTGTTGTATTTGTTCACGGTGAGGCTTGGGAACCCGATTACTAGACAAAAAGAGCCAAGCTAATTAATGGCACTCCAAAAATATGGACCGGGGTGCAGATGGACCAACAATCCACGGTTCTAAGGTGCCGCTTTTTGACATGTTCTACACAAGTCACATCATGAAATCTGGCCGAAATAGCCGTGAGACACGTTTCACAAAAATGATTTGTTTCGAATTTAAAAAGGACTGATCATTACACATGCACTTCAGGATTATAACTTTTACAAACCATTAGCTTCAACCGTTCATAGAGACATGTCTTTTTGTTCTATGGTTTCAGTTTTGCAACAAATTAGCTCAAAATACACTTTGCTGGTCGCTTTCTTTGTCAGTAAAAATTGTAGTATGGAATGCGTTTTCCGATCTCACAAACCACCTTAGGGCAACTCCAGCAGAAGATCCAAATACTGTCCACTTTTATCCACGTTTCGTCCATTTGGGTCACCAAAACGGACATCAGACGGACGGACATGTCGGGAAAAGCCTCTGAACCCAACGATGCTGCTGCATTTGGTGACATGTCCGCCCCAACATTTCGTCGAACACCTAGTGTGGGGGCACGGCCAAGGCAAAGCGCGGCGTAGAGCAGCAGCGCCTTGGGGTCGAGCGGTGAGCACTTCCGTAATCTCTAGGGTGGGGATGCTCCTTGACGATCTCGCGGAGAAGGTGGTGCCTGGTGGTCTCGCAACTTGAGCCTGCCATCGGTTTAGAAGGACCCATCTTTGGTCGTGCCCCATGCTGGTGCCCAAGCCAGGTCGCCCGAGCTCCTTCGCCGCAGCCCTGGATCAAGCCACGGGCCACGACTTGGAAAGGCCATGTGCCGTAGCAAGTAAGTGCGGGGTCAGAAGGGGGCTGGAGACGGGCCAAGGAGGGGCGGCGACGGCCAAAGGGCCCGTCCCGGCGCGGTGTCAAGTGCGCTCTAGATGCAGCCATGCGTGGGTGGGTTGGCGGCTAAGACAGAGAAAAGGAGGAAAGAGAGAAGTGGGAGGTGGGTGGGTGGGTGGGAGATAGATGGGTCAGGCCTAAACACAGACAGACAAAGTGGGTGAGAGAACGTCCGGTTTGTATCCGCTTTGGACCCAAATTTATTCTAAATTTGGGACATAAGTAGGTCTGAGCAAACACAAAATGAACAAAAACGAAATGGGTCCATGTGTTGGGTCGTATTTTTCGTCAGCGTAAATTCAAACGAACACGAGCGGATGAAATGGTTCCGTTACATCACGCGAGATGGCCCTTGATCATTGCTTGATCAGCGACGATGACTGGTCCGTGCTTGCCCAACGCTTCGAGTCTGCGATGCAAGTCCCGTTTGCCGTACACAAACTCTGCAAGGTCCGTATTCACTCGATCCACATACTGCGGTACTGCTAGTAGAGTTCAGATGTAAGGCTCCGGTCCATTCGAAGCAGTCATGTCTAAGACGACTCCAAATTCATTTACATTCATGGTCATTTTTCCTTTGATAAAGAGTGAATTTTATTAGCTTAAGATGGAGCACTAAGGGGTTACAAACACAATGAAAACATAGCCGGCCTCTGCATAGATAAAATGCACACATTCAAAATTAACACGCGCATAAAAATCACACCAGCAACTAGCAAAGTCAATAAGACCGAAGCTACGCCATGGTGGAGTAAAAAAGAAATAAACTCCAAAGCGATCAACAATGATCAACAATCTATATCAACAACCATATCCGCATCAATCATCTCTTGACATCACAAATACAACGAGAAAGATTCTACAACAGCAACGCCTTCAGGAAGGATACGGAGCTCAAGCGTTGTCATTGCTGAATCCAACCACCGAAGGCCAGATCATGGATTTTCACCCAGAAGAAACAGTCCAAGTAAATTTGAGAAATGCCTTCAACAAGGTAACACCACAAGAAATATCGCCATTGCCGGATATAACCAATAAGGGTTAGATCTTGGATTTTCACCCCGAAACTTGAGACTGATGCTTGAGAAACACCACCAAATAGAAGTCATCCAGTGTTGTCGTCACCACTTTTAACTATCCAAGCAGCTACATGCATAGCATAGTCCCGACGTGAGATGCCACGCAAGTGAAGACCATGCATTGCACAAGCAGCTGTCGAGCCACAACGAGAGCCAGTCGCCATCAACAGCTCCAAGCAACAAAGGCCGCCGTCGCATTTTGCAACAATAATTGAAGAAGGAAGGTCATCAGCACCGCTAAATTCCAATTTGGGATGCTCCGGCAGTTCTGCGCCATCAACCTGCTCGCCCTTCTCGTCCGTGGCGGCCAAAATAGACAGCAAAACACAATTTTCGTTGCTACCGGATTTTAAGATCCACGATCCTCAGTCTTGTCTCAGCAATCACCTGCAGATGGGATAGTGGTCACCGATGTGTCATGATGAGAGACCGCCGACCCAGCCAAAAAAGCTACCGTGGCCACTGCACATCCAAACCCTCTTCCTCAAGTCGTCGTCGGTAGATCCAACTCCAGAGCAACCCTACCAAACGTCAGATCAAGACCAAAACGTATCACCGCACCACCAAGTGCCTCCATTGTCTCCGAGAACCACCAGTTGCAGACGAGCCTGGCTGTGGCACCAGGGTGTGATTCCCGCCCAACCAAATCTGGGCAGGGTCGGCACCAGACTGCGCTCCCCAAGGTAGGACGAGATGGCCTTTGGACCACCTGCCCTTGTCCACCCCGTCCAGGCCGGCAAGAAGACCAGTGACAGCGGCAGACCGACACCCGATGGTGGCTCATCCAGCAAGGGTTGAAGGATTTTGACGGAAACCGGGGGTGGATGAAGAAGAGGACCCCCACGGCCACCAGCAGCCGCATGGGGCTTTGCCCGGCGACTCCGGCCGGCGGCGGCCGGGAAGAGGGACGGGGAGGAGGGCTCCTTGCGGTGGAGGCGGAGGCGCCGCGCGTTATGGCTGATAAATCTAGAATCCAGTCGATCCTTGCTCTGGAA
Organism: Aegilops bicornis; assembly: GCA_021605145.1. NCBI lineage: Eukaryota > Viridiplantae > Streptophyta > Magnoliopsida > Poales > Poaceae > Aegilops > Aegilops bicornis. Next base: position 773,129,445 of record CM038675.1, read on the forward strand.
GCTAAGATGGCTCGTAAGCTTGCAACATACGACACGCTCTCAAGTCAACCATGTCCCTCCCCCCTCCCCCCCCCCCCCCACCACCGCGTCAACTGTGAGTCATGCACTGAGCTCTCGTTTCTGTGCGGGCCCCATTTTGCATTTGTGTTGCGTCGTTTACATTGCATGTGTTTGTATGAATTTGAGGTTTGTATTGAGGTGTCCCATTGTATGGATTTGAGGTTTGTGTTGCATCATTTATATTGCATGTGTTTGTATGGATTTGAGGTGTCCGGTTGTGCGAAGAAAAAAAAGTAAAATATAACTGGTCACTGTCCGTGGACGCGTCTGCGGGTGTTTATGGACCCAGATATGATGTCTGTGGCTGTAGATGCTCTAATGATACTCCCAAACACAAATCGGACTGCAAGTAATCCAATAGTGAGGAGTGTTTTTTTTGCAAAATAACAGTGGAGAGTTTCTGGCCAGTAATCCAATTAAATGGTTCTCGGATGCTGCTCTCTTTTGCAAGTGCTGCTCTACTCATATGGTGAAGCACTGAAGTCCCAGCTACCCACTCATCCGAAACCTGTATATACATTGACAGAGCCATCGATTGAAATGGCCGCAAGGGGACACAAAAGTGAGGCATTATCTGGGTGAGGAGCAGTGCACAGATGCATGATATATCAAAATAGTAGCAAGATGTCTATAAAAATCTAGCTTGATAGGAATGAGCTGCAGCAGGAATTCGCATGGAACCTGTAGAAGAAGTGCTTGTACATCGGTCCAGCGAAAGTCAACTTAAATCTTATTAGTACCACCAAGATAATGTCTGCCCCTTTGTATACGCAAGGCAAGTTCAAATGGGTACACAATGTGAACATGTATAAGGTGTTGTAGGCGGACTGCCTTCCGGAGTAGGAAACGGTTTCAGCTCAAAGTAAGTGCAGGTGTATAATATCCAAGTAGAATTGTTTTCTTGACAGAAGCTAACAGAGCATGTGATCCTGAGCACCAGTGATCCTGGATGAACAGTAAAATCTAAAAAAATAGTAAAAATACAAAAAAAATATCAAGAAACTTTGATGTTTTTTCTACATGCGTGCCAATTTTCATGATGAAATGACATTTGTGAAGGTCTCGGCAAAAAACAAAATCAAGCTCTAAAAAAACTGTTTTTGAAAGCATTTTAGAGCATCGATTTTGTTTTTTTTGCCAAGACCTGCATGAATGTCATTTTGTGATGAAATTTTGCACGCATGTAAAAAAACATCAATGTTTGTTGCAAAAAAAATCATATTTTTTAAAATTTTTAAATATTTTTTCGTGTGTACTATAGCAAATGGTGCTCGAGCTCACAATAGCACTTTCGCTATTTTCCGCAACTTTTGCATTCTTTCGAAAAAAAATCCGAGACTAGACTCGGTTCTAGTGCAAGCACCGGCTTCAATGTACCGTTGACCCATAAGCTCACCCCTACCATGCCATCGCCACCTTATTCTAGTCGACTACTCCGCTGCCTGCTCCCTCTACCTCCTCCGTTACCTGACACACCACCTTATTCACATCGCCCGAGATGGCCCGAGAACAGCACGACCAGAACACGTACTGTACATTCAAAGCCAGCTAGCACGCCCTTGCCTTGCCCTCCGCCCCAAGTTTTCCCTCTCAAAGCCGGTCGTCTTCCTTCCTAAGCACACTGCACACTCTTGATTTCTTCCATATAAATTCAGCGAACCGGCGACTGCCCTTCCCTGCGTCAATACCTCTCTTCTATCAACTCTGGAGATTCTTCACTCTTGTCTTGTGTCCTTGCCAAGCCGAGCAAGTCAAAGGGGTCTCCCTCTCACAATCGCAGGCCAGGCCAAGCCAAGAGGTTGCGTTCGTTTGGCTGGCCATGGCCGAGCCAGGCTTGATGTATCTGTATTTCACAGGATGCGAGGGGGTATCGGGGGATACCGACGTTTGGGGAATGGAACTACAGCAACGGCGACGACTGGTCCGTGCTCACCCAACGCTTCGAGTCGGCGATGCACGTCCCGTTTCCCGTGCACAAACCCTGCAAGGTACGTACTAACCAGAAATTACTTCTGTTCTGTGCCGAGTTCAGATGTAATGTGGAAACCACATCTCTTCTTCGAATTGAATTAACCTTATCTTCAAATTCATTTTGTATCTTTGGCCACTAGTAGCAGTAACGGGTTTGACCCACTTCACCGGTATCCCTTCGATGTGATCCTTGCTCTGGAAGCTAAAATGGCTGGCAGGCTTGCAGTACACGACACGCCCTCTAGTCAACCATGACCACGCTGCGTCAACGGTCAGCAGTCCTCTGACTGGTGCACACCGGTGCATGCACAGCACAGAGCTCTAACTTTTGTGCGTGTCCCACGCTGCATTTCCTTACCCAAGCACACCACACTGCCCTGCACACCTAACTACATGCGCATGTCCCTGTCGCTCTATCTGTCCTTCCCTTGCTCTGTACCCACGGCACATACATATATACATATGTATCCTCTGTTTTGGCTTTTCATGGTCGATAGGTTGGTGAGGCCAACTCCACCGCGCGACCCTATTTTGTCCGGCCCCGTCCGTTTAGAGTAAAAGGGACAAATGGAACGGCCCAGCGCGCGACGGCCCGGACCCATCTAGTCCGTTTTGTGTCGGTGCCGACCCATTTCGAGCGCAAACATACGCCGGGTTTGGGTCGCGGCGGACAGCGAATCTGACGCTTGAACGTCTGTCGGGCCGCGTGGCAGCGGCCACCTACCTCCCACCCACCAACATAAATGCGCATGGGCGGCGGCCCCACTGTCATCCGCAATGACGGGTCGGCGTCCTTCTTAAATGGGACGCGTGGACCGGTCGTCGTCCTCATCCCCACGCCGGCCCCTCTCTGCCCCCTCGAAAGTCGACACGCCCAAACCCTAGCAACTCCCCGCCCTCGAGCTCGCCGGCCGGCCGCAGCCATGGGTCTGTGGAACCGCAAGGGGAAGCACGACCGCGAGGCCGGCTCCTCCTCCGGCCGCCGCCGCGGATCCATGAAAAAGGAGGAGCCCGCGTCACCACCGCGCTCCTCCCGTCGAGCCCCCGTGTCACCGCCGCACTCCTCCCGTCGAGCCCCCGCGCCGGCCCCCTTCACCATTGCTCCTAGACCCTCCGGCGAGCGCGCCCGACAGTACATCTGCGCGGACGTGTGCCGGAGGTACTGGGAGACGAGGACGCCGGTCCCGTGGAGCGACGCCCACCTCCCCAACGGGTGGCACCTCTCCGCGGACCGGGTCCCCATCCCGCCAGCCGGGCGACCGGCACGTGCGCGCGATGAGATCAACCACCGCCGCCTCCTCCCGACGACCTGTACTACGACCACGGGTATGCCCCGACTCCCGCCTGGGACACATGGCTCCAGGGGCGAGCACGACGCGTGCGGCGCGCGACCTACCGCCCGGCACCGTGCCGGGCGCGGAGGCCACGCAGAGTCAAGACGGGCAGACGTCTGGTGCGCGGCCTGACGCCCACGCCGTCGCCTTCCCCGTCTCCGTCGCCCCCTCCCCCTCCTCGCATGACAGCGGAGGAGGAGGCCCGTCTCCTGCAGCGTGTCATGGACGACTCCATGAACACGCACGACGAGCGGCAGTGGGACGGCCTGGAGGAGGCAATGGCCCTCTCTGCCGCCGGGGACGTCGCCTTCCCGGAGCTGCACCTGGCGGCCATCACGGAGGAGCCAATGGAGGAGGACCCGCCCGCGTTCGAGCAGCAGCTGTGGACCAGGGGTGGGGCTGGTCCTGCACTGCGCCGGAGATGGCCGCCGGCGTGGGTGTGAACTGGTGCCCCACTCCGCCGCGGTCACCGGAGCGGGAGGCGTCGCCGTGCGAGGAGGTGGTGCAGGCACCTCCGGTCGTCCAGCCCGCCCCCATCTACCACGCACCGCCGCCCCACCTCTGGACGCCGCCGGAGTACGTCGACCTCGTCAGCGACGACGATGACACCGGCGGCCAGTGAAGACGACGACGGCCACGGCACCGACGGGCGCGGCAGGAGCGCGCGAGAGGAGTTTTTTTTATTTTGTTATTATGTTAATTATGAAACTGGGCCTTTTAAGTGGCCGTTGAAACTGGGCCGTTTTGTGGCCGACCTATATATGGTTTATGTTTTTTAATGCGTTTATTTGTTCTTTTAATTATTTCATTCTAGTTTTATAGTTTTTTTTATTCCCGTCCACCCCGGACACGATTTGGGGTGCGGCCGCGCGGTGGGCGCACGCACGACCCAACGGACAAAGCCGGACACGGGCGTACCCATCGGCGCCCCAAAGGGACAAATTCGGGCCAATCCGAACGTCCGTTTGGGGTCGCGCGGTGGAGTTGGCCTGACGGACGGCGTTGTATGTGTGCAGAGAGCAAGAGCAGGTCGCAGGAGGCGCATCCTCATGTTCGGCGAGTGGAACAACCACGGCAATGGCGACACCGGTGGCTGGACGACCGTCGTCAACCACTGCTTCGAGCCTGTGAGGGCAAGAGACGTCCTGCTCCGGAAGACCATCGTCACGGCAGAGGAGGCTGCTTGCCCCATCTGTGCGCATTCGCTCGAGACAAGCGATCACCTGGTCCTCGATTGTCCCCTCGCCCGTTCGTTCTGGCTGACTGTGGGGGTCGACGTGGTCGGGAAGGGCTACCATGTTGGGCCGCTTCAGGACCTCGATGTGCGTGGCCGGTGAAGCTGCCCAGGCCTCCTTCACTCTTCTATGTTGTTGGCAATCGTGGAAACATAGAAATGCCGTAGTATTTCGAGGTGCTCGGCCTTCTGGCGCTGCTTGCTTGGATGTTGCCGGGAGGATTTGATCCTATGGAAAGGCCGACTGAACGTGGCCGATCGACCGTGCGTAGATGGGTGGTTGCATGCGGTACTCGCGTGCAAGTTAGTCTGGTAGGGTGTGTGTGGTGCCGTGGGAGGAGGTGGTGCAGGCACCTCCTGTCGTCCAGCCCGCCCCCGTCTACCACGCACCGCCGCCCCACCTCTGGACGCCGCCGGAGTACGTCGACCTCGTCAGCGACGACGATGACACCGGCGGCCAGTGAAGACGACGACGGCCACGACACCGACGGGCGCGGCAGGAGCGCGCGGGATGAGTTTTTTTTATTTTGTTATTATGTTAATTATGAAACTGGGTCTTTTAAGTGGCCGTTGAAACTGGGCCGTTTTGTGGCCGACCTATATATGGTTTATATTTTTTTAATGCGTTTATTTGTTCTTTTAATTATTTCATTCTAGTTTTATAGTTTTTTATTCCCGTCCACCCCGGACACGATTTGGGGTGCGGCCGTGCGGTGGGCGCACGCACGACCCAACGGACACAGCCGGACACGGGCGTACCCATCGGCGCTCCAAAGGGACAAATTCGGGCCAATCCGAACGTCCGTTTGGGGTCGCGCGGTGGAGTTGGGCTGACGGACGGCGTTGTATGTGTGCAGAGAGCAAGAGCAGGTCGCAGGAGGCGCATCCTCATGTTCGGCGAGTGGAACAACCACGGCAATGGCGACACCGGTGGTTGGACGACCGTCGTCAACCACTGCTTCGAGCCTGTGAGGGCAAGAGACGTCCTGCTCCGGAAGACCATCGTCACGACGAAGGAGGCTGCTTGCCCCATCTGTGCGCATTCACTCGAGACAAGCGATCACCTGGTCCTCGATTGTCCCCTCGCCCGTTCGTTCTGGCTGACTGTGGGGGTCGACGTGGTCGGGAAGGGCTACCATGTTGGGGCGCTTCAGGACCTCGATGTGCGTGGCCGGTGAAGCTGCCCAGGCCTCCTTCACTCTTCTATGTTGTTGGCAACTGTGGAAACATAGAAATGCCGTAGTATTTCGAGGTGCTCGGCCTTCCCTGGCGCGTTTGCTTGGATGTTGCCGGGAGGATTTGATCCTATGGAAAGGCCGACTGAACGTGGCCGATCGACCGTGCGTAGATGGGTGGTTGCATGCGGTACTCGCGTGCAAGTTAGTCTGGTAGGGTGTGTGTGGTGCGTGCCCCCCCTCATGGGTAAAACTCTTCCCTCCCTCTCGGGTGTGATTCAATAGAAAATGGAAAAAGATTCAGGTGGAGGGCTTTACCCTCCCCCGGTGACCTTCAAAAAGAAAAACATGAATTCACTGGTTACGACAGTGGCGTCCTCGCCATGGGGAAGCATCACATGTTCGCGAGGCAAACTTGGGCAGCTCACTCTGGGGCCCATGAGGCAATGGAACCCTTCCCCTTCACGGCGGTCAAAGCTGTTGACGATGACCTGTACGAGGTCCCACCGGACATGCTCTGCGCCAAGCCACTACCGGTATGCACGGATTTTCTGCGTATGATGGTTGCATTGCATGTTCTAGGAGGTTTACAATTCTTCTCATGAATATGCAAAGATTGGATATCTTTTCAGTAAGTTTACACCACAAGAAAGAAATTGATTGATTGTTGCACACTTTTGGATAATTACTTTTACCCCTGCAAAAAAGTGGATTATAACTTTTACAACACAAGAACTCTAATCCGACATACTTCTTTTTTTGCTGAGAAAAATTTAATATGGGCTTGTGGCTTGGGTTTTGCAACAAATTAGCTAAAGGAAAAAAAATACACTTCACAGGTTGGTTTCTCTGTCTGCAAATTGTAGTGTGGAATATAGTTTCTGTTAACGCCTAGAAATTTCCTGCACGCTTTTTGTGAGCTTTCAACTACCACTAATGTTTAATTGTAGTTCTTATCAATGCCTAATTATTTTTTGTTTCAAATTGCAGAAGAGTAGGACGTGGCTGAGGAGCCTAGTGATGAGGTGTTGCGGCCTCAACTGCTTTGCCTAATCATTAAAGGACCGTGACGATCGAAGTACCCATCGAAGCAGAGGTGCTCGCATCCTGTTTGCTTGTGCATGCGCCTAGGGCTCAATTTGGTACATGTTTAGCTGGATCAATGGATGAACTGCAGGATATAGATCACTGTCCTTGAGAATGTAACTATGTAGTAAGATGGAAGTGGTGGGTTGATAACATATAGGTTATGTATTCTTATTTTTATTTTTTATGAGCCAAACTCCCAAGCCAATCAATTGATTTTAGAAAGATTATATCGTACTAATGTGTGCCATATTTTCTGAAATGAAGAAAGGGACGTGCGGCCCATAATACTAGATATTGTGATCTCCTTTTTAGGAGCAGAAATATGAAAGTCCTGTGCCCAAATGCCAACAGCTCGGTGTCCATTTTTTAAAATAACGGAGCAGTTCAATATGCCTTTTCTTTTCCGTAATAAGACTAATGCTTCACCCCTAAAAGAAACATCACCAAAAAGAAACATCACGGTGAGCCTGACCGCTAGACCAAAAGAGCCAAGCTAAGAGCATCTACAGCCGGACTTGGCAAATTTGCCCCCCTATACGTCCACGGACGCGTCCGGGCACTCCCTATATCTGCGGCTCCCATGTATCTCATATTCCATCCCCTATATTCATACTAAACCATGCACCATTGATAAAAACTACATAGATCATGAGTGGACATAGAAATGCACAATCGATTCATCAAAAGATCACAACCGGATCTTCAAAGATAGCCAAAGTTCGCATAATACACATAATACGTCGGACAAGTTCAAACTACATTTAAAAACTTGAAATTAAGACAGATGCTCACTACTTCCTCGCCGGCCCTTTGCTCTTCCGGTCGCCGGCGCAGCTGTAGGAGTTCGCGGCAGGAGGTGGGTCCATGTCAGAGCCGTCAGACCTGTCGTCGAAGGAGGAATCAGAGATGACGATGTAGCCTTGCAAGCACCGGACGGCGCGGTTTTGCTTGCGCTTGAGCTTGGCAACCCTTGTCGCCTCTGCGGCTGCCTCCCCCGCCTGCTGCTCGAATTTTGCAATGCCGAGCCGGAGCTGCTTGGTGTTGATCCTCCGGAGCCGCCGGCCTTCATCTCCGCCTTAGTCAGTGACCGATGGCAGACCCACTCGAGGAGACAGTCGTCCTCGTCAGGCACTCGGCGGCTGCGGTCGGACTGCGCAGACGCATCAGACCCGCCCGCCATCTCCCTCGCCCTCTGCCTCTCGTGGGGGGCGGCACGTGCCTCCAACTCTGGAGTTCGCATCCGCGGCTGTTGCGGAGCGGTCACTAGAACCCAGCGTTGCCCGTGCGGAGTAGTGCCCGGAGGTGGAGGAGGTCGTCGGGCGGAAGGAGCAGATCGTGCAGGCCTAGCAGAGCCAAGCACAGGGCGGGAAGGGCCGGCACAGGTGGCATCGTACCGGACCCGGAGCTGCCGTCAGACGAGTCGCGGCGCCGGCGCGTCTGAGTGCCAACTCCTCATCAAGCTTCCGGATCTGCCGTCGGAGTGGTTGCCGGTGCTAGACTTGCTCGCCGGCGCTAGGGATTTGGCGGATTAGGGAAATGAGAGCGTCGGGGAGGGGAGCTGAGCGGAGTGAGTTAGGGTTTCTGCCGGACAGCGTTTTTTGTGGGGTCGGGGTGGGCTAGCGGTGGGCCGGGCTGATGTTTTCGAACGCGCCTGGGCGTGCCCAGGCCGCCTCATATCCGCCATACATTTGGGACAGATATGAGGGGTGCTGGTCAGCCGGGACGCGTGAGTCGGATATAGGGTGCCTTGCTGTAGATGCTCTAATGGTACTCCCCAATATGAATCCGACAGTGGACCAAAAGTGGGGAGTGTTTTTCTTTTTGCAAAGTCTTAACAGTGGGGAGTTTTGGGCCAATGATCCTGTTAAATAGTACTGGGTGCCGCTCTCATTTGCATGTGCTGCTCTAGTCATAATAGGTGAAGCACTGAAGTTCCTTCAAAAGAAAAAGGTGAAGCACTGAAGTCCGAACTACCCGCTCATCCGAAACATGTAACATTAGAGGTTGTGGACAGCACTCATAGCTCCTCTATTTCTCAAGGATCTATGCTGCATGTTTGCACTCTTTCTAGGTCCAATGCGATAGAGAAGCAGGCAGTGAACGGATTCATCCTGCAAAAGTGGCCATACACTGGCGGAACTATACGTTGAAATGGCCGCGAGGGGACACAAAAGCGAGACATTATTTGGGTGAGGAGTAGCGTATAGATGCATGATGTGTAAAGATAGTAGTAAGATGTCCAATGGAATCAAGCTTGGTAGGAATGGGGTGCAGCAGGAATTCACATGGAAGCTTTGCACGAAGTGCCTGTACATCAGCCCAGTGGAAGCCGACTGGCATTTTAGTCCCACCAAAATAATGTCCGCCGCTCTGTACAAACGGGATCAGCTACACAATCTCACACTTCGCATGGGCATCCACTACTTCTAACCAGACGTTCACACTACTGAAAACTGAGTTATACGCCGAGTGCCACGGACACTCGGCAAAGGGCCAAAACCCGCCGGCAAAGCCTTTCCCGAGTGTTGCACTCGGCAAAAGCTGCTCTCGGCAAAGACATCGTTATTTTTTTTGTAAAAGTATTTAGAAAATAATTTGGAATTTTTACTGATAAATGTGACCAGTGAAACCACATCTCAATTAGAAAAATGTTTGTGTGACGTGTTCTGTGAATGCCCCGTTAGCCGTGAAGCCAGTTTTAGTCCATACCCTCTCGGGATTGCCCACCGCCGGCTCGATCTGGGTGACGAACGCAGCTAGTCCTTGACGTTCATGCTCGTGCATGTGTTCGGTTTGTGAGGCATCTGCAGCGTCAAGGATGTGCATTGGGTATTCGTACACCACACCACCATACCCTTTCATACATATGCCTTGGCCACACGCATGCATGATGCAAGGCCAGTTGCCGGACCCCGCCCTCGGGCAGGCTTCTCGGTGTTACGGCAGGTCATTGTTTTCATTCTTTTAGTTTATATATGTAGTGCTTAATTAAAAGTTGAGATTTGAAAAAATCTAACCGAAAACAGAAGTCATCAAAACTCATGGCATTTTGGATATTTAGCCTTTAAAAGTCATGAAATATCAGAAAAAAAGAGTGGCAAAGAAACAAAAACAAATGAGAGGAAAATATGATGTGGCCTTTACCGAGAGCCATAACACCCTCTCCATTCGTAGTCGTTCTCGGGAAATATGTGTTATTCCTATTGTTATTGTTTACATCTTCTTTTATTTTTTTACATGCTTCACAAAGAACCTTATCGAGATAGGGTTTTCCGGCCGTGCGCCCTTACAGAGGCCCGGACAGTCTACGACGTTGACATGCACCGTGTGGGGGTAGGGGTTGAAGAATACATGCTTCCCCATGTTACGACATGTCTCTGTTTTCATTCTTTTACTTTATAGTGCTTAGAAGTTGAGATTTGTAATAATCTAGCCCAAAACACAAGTCATCAAATGTCATGCCATTTTGAAACTTGAGTCATTAAAAGACATGAAATATCAGACACAAAACGAGAGCGGCAAAGATACACACAAAAATAAAAAGGTAAATATGATGTGGCTTACTAAGTACCGAGGGTCGATAACCATTTACGGTAATAGCTGCATGTACCGAGAGCCCTCTTGGTACAGGTCGTAACCCTAGGTCTAGGGGTCTTCACCCTTTGTAGCTGTGCTCGGTAAGAACTTTTCTCCCTATTGCAAGTATCTCTTTTTCTTTCCTGCCCTAATTGATTTACTTGCCAGTAACAAACAAATTAGCCAATAATTACTTCCTCCTAAATACGCTATAATTTTGTGTCTTAGGCACTGTGGCAAAAATAATATACCTTATATAAAGTAATGTAGGTAGTAGTGCTTAGAAGTTGAGATTTGAAAAAAATCTAACACAAAACACAAGTCATGGCAGCTTGAAACCTTAGTCATTAAAAGATATGAAATATCAGACGAAAACATAGAGGGCAAAAGAACACACACACACAAAAGGAAAATAGGATGATATGGCATATACTTTGCCGAGCGTCGAGAAACGACTCTCGGTAATATTGGAAGTAACTGACGGAGCCATCTGGTGCGAAAGGACATGCCATGTGGCTCCTCTTTGCCGTGCGCGGCTCCCGGCATCTGCGCCGTTTGCCGTTCGATGCTTTTTCGTCATGAGCCAGTGACGGCAACACTAGTAGAAAACAGGGCATTTGTCCCGGTTCGTAAGGGCCTTTAGTCCCGGTTCTTGAACCGGGACTAATAGGTCGTTACTTATGCCTCCCCCGTTTAGTCCCGGTTCTTACACGAACCGGGACAGATGGGCATCCACGTGGCCGCTGCGGGCAGCCCAGGCAGGGGGGCCTTTGGTCCCGGTTGGTGACATAAACCGGGACCAAAAGGCTTCCACGTGTCAGCAGCTGGCTGGAGCTGAGGTTTTTCTTTTTTTCTTTTTAAAAAGTGGTTGGTTTAGGGGTTTTGGGGGTTATTTTTAGGTTGTTATTAGCTAGCTAATAGAGATCCCTCTCTTATATCTTCGTCCTTGATTTACCAACGCTACTGCTATGTTCATTTCACCCGCTGATATATAATAACTGATGCATGCTCGCATCATACATCATCATATATAATAACAAGTCCTACTAATCATGCATCATCATACAACTTCTACTCGTTATTAATAATAAGTCATACGATCATCATCCTCATAGTCATCAAACCCAACCCTACATAATTGTTCTTAGCACATGATCATCAGTATCAGGTAGAACCTAAACACCCTTAAGGTAAAATAGCATAAAACAATATAGACCCTGACTCTCCATTATGAAGAATGGAGATCATCCTGTCTCCAATTCTTGCGCTTCGCTTCCTTTTGCTTCCAAGAAGCTCCTTACACTACTAGAAAAACCCCTACTAATGGCGCACCTAATATGGCTATTAATGGCGCATCTGTGGTGCGCCATTAATAGCACGCCATTAGTAATTTTTACTAATGGCGCACCACCTGGTGCGCCATTAGTATCTGGTATACTAATGGCGCACCATGTAGTGCGCCATTAGTATCTAGTATACTAATGGCGCACTACATAAAGGTGCGCCATTAGTATCTGGTATACTAATGGCGCACCACATAGAAGTGCGCCATTAGTAACATTTTTTTTCAAATTTTTTTTTAAAATTTTTCCAAATTTTTTTTTATTTTTTTTCAAATTTTTTCTTAATCTCAGTTCACTATGGCTTAATCTCGGGTCAATATGCTTAATCTCAGGTCAAATCGCACTCCGTGGTCAAACTTCCCGAAAGGTCACCCATCCTCACACTACTCCAGCCCAAGCATGCTTAACTTCAGAGTTCTATCCAACCCCAGCAACAGCTCACTTCACAGGCACTTGTTGATATATCTAGCATATCAATCCTGTTATACCTTATTGATGTCTAGGACTTTGTTCATCATAATGACTATGATGAAATTTTGAAAAATATTTCAAACTTCTCGATCATATTACGTATCATATTTTGAAAAAAAAATAAAAAAAATTTGAAATTAGTAATTTTGAAATTAGTAATTTTTTTCTGTTACTAGTGGCGCACCACATCCACGGTGCGCCACTAGTAAGTTTGAAATTTTTTGAATTTTTTTGCCGCCAGATCTTAAAAGCCCCGTAACTTTTTTCTGTTAGTTTTTTGGGGATTTTGAAAATGTTTAACGGGGTTCCTCCGGTTGAATTCGGATGTAACTTTTCGAGTAGATGATTTTTCATATAATTTTTTTTTTTCATCCGAGTTAGTATGCAAAAGTTATGCCCATTTTTACAAATTCTCGAGAGATTTTGCAAATGAAGTCGAAATTCATATTTGCAAATTTTCCCAACAACTAGACCACATATCACATGGTAAACTGATTTTATTTTATTTTTTTACATTTTCATCATTTTCTTTTATTTTTTTAACACCGAAAAGGCGATCCGTGGGGGTGCATTCGGTGGAAGGTGGCTGTTACTAATGGCGCACCGTGGGAGTGGTGCGCCATTAGTAGTTGAACTACTAATGGTACTAATGGCGCACCATGGGGTGGTGCACCATTACTAGTTCAACTACTAATGGCGCACCACTCCCACGGTGCGCCATTAGTAGTTTTGAAAAAAATAATAAAAAAAATGATATTTTTTATTTTTTTAAAAACTTAGTAATGGCGCATCAGTGGAAAGTGCGCCATTACTAGTTAAATTAGTAATGGCGCACCACTACAAGGTGCGCCATTAGTAACAAATTTTTATTTTTTTTTACATTTTTTCAAAACTACTAATGGCGCCTGACGGATGTGGTGCGCCATTACTATGTCAATTAGTAATGGTGCACTATGCACCGGTGCGCCATTAGTAACAAAAATGTTTTTTATGTTTTTTTTCCAAACTACTAATGGCGCACCACACACCAGGTGTGCCATTAGTAATATATTACTAATGGCGCACCGAGACATGGTGCGCCATTAGAATATAGTAATGGAGCACCACATCACAGGTGCGCCATTAGTAGCCATTCCATCTATAGCCCTTTTTGTAGTAGTGTTACGAATGTCCATACATTTTTTCCATTCTTTGATTGTCATGTCTCCACTTATTTTAGAAATCCGGTATGGACAGTTGAGATTCATAGGACGACCTGGTTGTATGTTCAAAACATGAAGGCTACCGTGCGTATACATCAGATGAGGCACACAATAATTTGGGATTATCTGTTGAAAAACATAGTAATAACTTCGTAGTTAGCAATGATGTACGAGTTTTAGAAGTATGCAAAAAGATGAACGGATGTCGTAATAGTAAAAAATCTTACCAGGGTATCTCCATGGTAGTTACCATAGTTCAACACGTGCACTAGTGGCACGTATTGACCATAATGTTGAGGAGTTCGTTTGTAGACATTGTAATTCTCAAGATCAGTACAAAATGCGATCATATGATTTTTCTCCTTACAAGTTAATTCGGACATCGGTGTAGTGGGTTTTGTCTACCATCTTCCGCACATTCTTTGAAGAATGAAAATAAGCTGTCAATGGAAATAAGCACTCAACTATTTTGAAATAAACAATATAAATTACTTAATAACTATGTTAAGCTCACATGGGGGAAGAATTGGAGGTGTATCCACAAGGACCCAAATCTCCATATTGTCTTGCTCGATTGTAGGATCACCAAGATCCATGGTGACAAGCATACCCTCATCAAAACCATACATCTTGCAAAGTGCTTCCCAATTTTTGCAACCAAAATGGGTTGCACTCTCAGCATTGTACAACTTTACTTTAAAATCCACACCATGATGGGTCCTTAGGAGAATTTTTTTGGTTTCCATACTTTCATGGTCTTCAAGACCCATCCTCTCCAAGACATAGCGTCTTGCATAGCATGGGATAAGCTAGTCGAATTGGAAAAGATGAAAAATACATGTTAAAATAGTTGAAGTCGTGCTTAATTACGAAAAAACTATTGTTGTCGTTGCGTACCATATGAACATCGAAGGTCTCCTCGAGCTTAATGCTGAAGCGCCGATCTTCGTCCAACTCAATGAACCTGTCACACATACCTCGGTCGTCGTGGCACCAGTCGCACTCCCCCGGGCGGTTTTCGTCGTCCGAGTACGACATTTCCGGCCTATGTTCATAATTTAAATATTAAACTTGTACAATTAAATATATGTACTAAAAAACCTAAATTAGATCATTATTATTAATCACGGTTTGACTATCGGTGATGGTAAGTAGCTCCTCCTTTCATTCCCGAGTGCATTATTACACCAAATTGTCTAGCACATGGGAATGAAGGAGAAGCTACCCCCACGACGGCATGGATGATGGAGGGGGCTCCTAGATTTCTGCATAGTGCTCTCCAATTTTAGCATTCAAAGTAGGAGTACTTTTCCAATATGAGCATTCAATAAGCAAAACCAAATCATAAAATAAAGTAGTATTCAAATTAGCATGCATTCAATTATAAGCTAAAGTACATCATCTCTTGTGTCCGTACATCGTCGAATATTATCACTAATACTCCTCGAATACTATCATACATATAGCATCACTAATACAGCTAGAACCGTAGCGCCCGACGGTATCGTCATGGCGGTGGACACCCAAATATAAGGAACCATCACAGGATCATAGCTCCAGTGAGATCCCTGAAGAACCTGCCAGGTATTGTCGAACCTGCCCTCCAATGCAACCATGTAGCGACGGACGTGCTCGTCTTCCTCGCTGACACGGTGATGTACCACCTTCGCGGTGTCCGGAAGCCTCGGCACCGTCACTGGCCCACGCGACCGCCACCAAACAAGGATCGGATCAATAACGGGCTGCCTCCTCACCAACCTACGTCCCCCGGAAGGTAGCACCTCCCAATAGCAGCCCGGCGGAGCCCAGTCCCGAACATGGCCCTGATCAAGCAGGCCTCCACCGCCGAGTTGACGATGACGAGGATGCGGGATAGGCACCGCCGACGTCGATGCGGGAACTACTTCTATATATACTTAAATAAAGTAGTTTTATTAATTAAATCAACTAGTTCAACTACTAAGCACTTACTATAAATAAATAAAGTAGTACTTACTAAAAACAAACTACTTCTATATATAGTAAAATAAATTGGTTTATTAAATCAACTAGCTAGTTCAACTATATATGAAGCACTTAGTATAAATAAAATAAAGTAGTACTTACTAAAAATAAACTAGTTTAACTATAGTTCTATTATTTTTCTAACTAATTATATTAAACACTTTCTCTTCTTATTTTTGCCTTTTTCCTCTATTCTAAATATGAACATATTCATAAATGACTTCTATCATTCACAATTTTCCTATACATACACAATAAATTGACAAAGAAAAACAGAAAAAAATCATAAAAATTTGACATATTCGATCTTTTCATATATATAAACATACAAACATGCATATTCAACAATAATATCACCAAAAAATCTATTAATAGAAAAAAAATCTAACACAATATGAACAAATTAATCACACAATATGAAAAAAAATCTAACAGAAAAATATATGAACTACACATCTAAATTACTACATATCTAACAAAAAAATATGACAAAAAAATCTATAAAAAATCTAACAAAATCTAACTCAATTAACTACACATCTAAATTAACTACTACTAACATCAAATTAAATTAATTGCTCAGTGCGACGGTGTCGGGGACGGCGATGACGACGGCGAGGTGCGGCGCGGGGCGGGGCGGCGACGGTCGACGGTGAGGCGGTGCGGTGCGGGCTGGGGCGGCGTGGCGACAGGCAGGGCACTACAGGAATCAGCTACTTTGCCATCTGCCATGGCGGACGGCAAAGGCATGGATGGCGGACGGCAAAAGGGGACGGCAAAGTAAGGTTCGGCAAAGAGCTACTTTGCCGTCTGCTTCGGGCGGCTGACGGCAAAGGGGCATTTGCCATCAGCAGCGGACGGCAAAGGGGGCTTTGCCATCAGCAGCGGACGGCAAAGAATGCAGACGGCAATAAATGCGCTGTTACTCCGTTAGGTGGTTAACGACAGGCCTTTGCCGTCCGCCGCTGACGACAAACTTCGGAAGGCTTTTGCCGTCCGCCGAATGATGTCAGCCGACGTCACTACACGGCAGGCCTTTGCCGTCCGCCAGAGGCAAGTTTTTCTCTTTGCCGTCATCGCGGACGCAAAAGCCTTTGCCGACAGCCACCAGAGGCAAACCCGACCAAATTGATCAGCCTCCCGGAAGCACGCTTGTTCGCCACGTGGCCTCTTTGCCGTCCGCCATCGATATAAAGAGCCCTTTGCCGTCGGTGGTAGACGGCAAAGAGCCTGCATATTGTCACTTTTTTCTGTTTTTTTAATCCAACAATTTTCACAGCAAATATATATGACATATATAGATATATTTCCATATCACATATCTAGCACATAAGTTTCATATCACATATCACATATCACATCAGTTTCATCCATACACATTGTTCATACATAAGCAAGTTCCATCCATACACATTGTTCCATCCATATACATATTACAATGCAAAGTTTCATCACGATATCAAGTTCCATCATAGCAAGCTAGATACAATGCAAAGTTTCATCAAAGGAAAAGCAAGCACTCCATCATAGCAAGCTAGCTTCCATGAAGTGAATGAAATCTGCAAAATGGTAAATAAGAAAGTTAGAAATAGGTGACTAGAACAAGAAGAAGACTATAACAAGAAGTATATGTCATTTATGAGCTAACTTAGGTGAAATGGATCATATATGAGCTAATTAAGTTGAAATGGGTTGTTTATGAGCTAAGTTAGTTGAAATGGATCATTTATGAGCTAACTTAGTTGAAATGGGTCGTTTATGAGCTAACTAAGGTGAAGGGCATCATTTTTGAGCTAAGTAAGGTGAAATGGATCGTTTTTGAGCTAACTTAGTTGAAATGGATCATTAATGAGCTTTTATGAGCTAACTTAGTTGAAATGGGTCGTTTATGAGCTAACTAAGGTGAAATGCCATGTTTTTGAGCTAACTAAGGTGAAATGGATCGTTTTTGAGCTAACTTAGGTGAAATGGATCATTTATGAGCTAACTTAGTTGAAATGGGTCGTTTATGAGCTAACTAAGGTGAAATGCCACGTTTTTGAGCTAACTAAGGTGAAATGGATCGTTTTTGAGCTAACTTAGGTGAAATGGATCATTTAAGAGCTAATTTAGGTGAAATGGATCGTTTTTAGCTAACTTAGGTGGAATGGACCGTTTAGGAGCAAATCTAGGTGAAATGGGTCATTTTGGAGCTAACCTAGGTGAAATGGGTCATTTTGGAGCTAACCTAGGTGAAATGGGTCATTTTAAAGCTAACGTAGTTAAAATGGATCATTTAGGAGCTAATCTACGTAAAATGGGTCATTTTAGAGCTCACTTGGATAAATTGGATCACTTGTATGCTAACTAAGGTAAAATGAGTCATTTTAGAGCTAACTTAGGTAAAATGGATCGTTTATGAGCTAACTAAGCTAATTATGCAATTTTTTACATAAGTAAGCTAAGTACATATCGTTTTAGAGCTAACTTAGGTAAAATGGATGGTTTTGGAGGTCAGTAAGCTTATTAAGTCATTTTGGAGGAAAAGAAGCTAACTTTAGGTCATTATGGTAAGCATATTGGAGGAAATAAAGCTAAGTCTAGGTCTTTATGCATTTGTTAAGCAAAACACTAGAGAAACTTACCATGATCGTGGAGGTGTACGAGCTGGCTCGCGCCGGTAAGAGTCGGAGAAGGATCGCATGCGATGCTTATGGAATTAAGCTGCACCAAAGATCATTTCCAATGTCTCGTTAGCATTATGACACTCAAATGTTAAGACTAGCAAGTAATGTCCATTCTAATTAAACTCACCGTGCTCCCAGGAGCAATCACTGGTATTGGCGGAGCTGACCGGACTTCTCGCACACAGACTGCACATTTGGTTTTCACAACAGGGTCATACTAGTTAGTAATGAGACTCAAATGTTAAGACTAGCAAGTAATTTGCAGAAGAAACTTACCACAAGGAGCTCGTACATGGCCCTTGCCTGCATGTCATTCCGTGCCCTCTCCTCCTCCAACATCTTTGTCGTCCTCTCCTCCAACTCCCGCTGCCTCTCCGCCGCCTCCGCTAGAAGTTTCTCCGTTCTATCTCCTCACTCTGTATAGCAGCCTGAAACACCACTCACATGACCATTTGTAATCATTGATGGAAGTGCACACAATGTAATGGAGAAAGATAGCTGAGTACGTATAACTAACCTTGAAGGCGAGTTGGACTGGCCGTTCACAAGGCCTTATCTCAGGAGCGGAGCTCGACTGGCGCGCCTTGATCTCCGGGAGAGTGCTAGGACAACGGATAAGTCCATCTCCCCTGGTTATGGAGCCATGGGACCTCCCGCCACCAGATATCATCAGCAGCTCTGTATAAATGGGACCCTGGCTCAGGTTAAAGTCCTCCCCTTTCCTCGCCTTCCCCTGATCTATATATTGCACGAGCTTGTCATGGGCGGAGATGTTGGTGAAGTTCTTTGGGTCATCGAGGTCAGATGCAGAGAATGCCTTGACTTTCTTGTAAGGACCAGTGTGGGCCATGGCATACAGGTCGTACACCTCTGGCACATTATCCGCCTTATTGTAGCGTGCCTGAAAGAGAGAAACAAAGTAAATTAGTAATTAAAGGGCTAAAGCTAGCATGATGAATGAATTGCATGAATCATGAAGCAAACCACATACCCAGTTCCGCCCGTACTGAAATAAGTTGGAGCTGCCTTGGTGGTGTGGCACACCATCCATTTGGGCATGTTTGTCCTTGGCCTCATTGTGGGTGGCCCGCCATTCTTTTGAGCACCACGCATTGAACAACACCTCCCAACAATCCATCCGATCCGCACACCATCTCGGAGGGGCCTAAGTTAGCAAATAGAAACTTGAGCGCTACGGCTATGAATTACTAAATGAAGGAAGTAAGTACAAGGCCTTAAGAATTACCTTCATGTACTGCTCCTTACTCAAGAACTTATCGCGGCACTCCTGCTTGGGCTTCTTGATACCACGCCCGGCGTAGTAGTCTCGAACAGCCTGCACCCGAACCTCATGCTGTAAGTTCTGAAGTAGGCGCTTGCACTCCTTGTCGATAACATCTACCACCTCCTCCTTGTATCCCTCCTCACACCTGTAGAATGTCTGCAATCAAATGAGACAATATTGATTAGTACAATTAATAACTAGCTAGTTGATGATTTTTAATTGTGTAAAGGAGAAATTACCCAGAACTTTCTGATCACCACGTCTGCCCTCGTCTTGCACAAGACACCGTCGATAATCTCACCCGGCGGGGCCGGGGCAGCCAAATAGTGCTCCCAGCTCAATCCAACCTCTGGAAGCCGACCCTCACCAGGCAACGTGACAAACTCTGGGAAGTTTTGCCGAATCAGAACTCCAAGGACGGAGTTGGGCCGGCGGACATTTTCATGGTGGTCCCAACCCTTGCAGCATGACAAGGCCAACGCATTAGTTATTTGAAGAAACGTGAATGCAGAGGGGAGGTAAGGATTTAATGCACTTACCTCTCCCCATCAGGGAAAATCAACCACCTCTGCTCGCGGGTCGCCGGCACGGACGGGAGCCGTGTAGCACCACGCTGGTAGACATTGCCCCCCTCCTCCTCAATATCAGTCGGCTCCCCGCCATCATCAGCATGGCCACTCGGCTCCCCACCATCATTAGCATGGCCACTCGGCTCCTCAGGCTGACCCGACCAGGTACCCCATCCAGACGTGTGCTCCTCCGAGGTCTCGTGGGCCCAACTCTTGTGGGCCAAAGGCTCGTCGACCCGAGGCT
Organism: Aegilops bicornis; assembly: GCA_021605145.1. Lineage (NCBI taxonomy): Eukaryota > Viridiplantae > Streptophyta > Magnoliopsida > Poales > Poaceae > Aegilops > Aegilops bicornis. The sequence goes on from CM038675.1 coordinate 773,149,668, forward strand.
CGTGTGCCGAAGACCCGTGGACCGGAGGTCATGGACCGGAGTCCGTGTAGCCTCCTCCTCGGACGAGTCCACCCTAGCAATCACGTGCTCGGGTGAAACAGCTGGGGGTGGCGGCGAGGAAGGCGCCGTAAGAGTCACCCTACCTCCTCTCCCGCGACCACGTGCTCCACCTCCTCTCTTCTTCTTACCTCGTCCCCTGCTGGGCACCGCAGTCGACGAAGAAGGGCCCGTGATGTCGCCATACTATCCAAAGAACGCCGACGGAGAGGTGCGTGTGCAATGGAAGACCTCGCACCACGCTACCGACGAAGAAGGCCTCGGCGCGCCCCGACCAGCGCCCACCATCTTTCAACACCTGCCATGACAAATAATCACCGAAATTAGTACAACATAAAAAAAGTACCGACATGAATAATAATATGTATATCACTTAAGTGTATCATCATCAAGTACAACATAAAAAAATTGAATACCTGACACTACTAGTAATCTCGATCAGTATCATCAATAATGCATAATCATCATCATCACTATAATCAATGATGGGCTCATAGGGTTCATTGGCATCAACATGTGCAAGGCCACCTTGACGTAATCGTTCAAGCATTGATAGGTCATCCGCAACAGTAACCTCTTCTTGTTCCGGCTCTTCTTTGGGTAGAAAGCGTCCAAATACTGTCATAATTGCATCGTAGCATTCTCTGCCCAAGTTGAACTGAGCCTTCAGAGCCATTACTTGTGAGATGGCATCCAACTGACAAAGCTCAGTGTGCTCGTGGAGCGGATGTTTTGAAGACTCCAACATTTCATTGAAGGCCTTTGCAGATTCCTCCATCTCCTCGTCCGAATCCCGAGCATCATCATAGTCTTGCACCATGTTTTCCATCTCGGTACCATGCTCGCCGGTGCGATGACGATCCACCTCAGCACGGTCACGTTGGGCAGACTCACCATGAAATGTCCATACCATATAATCGGGCGTAAAACCATTCTTCTGCAGGTGTTTACCCATTTCAGCCTCTGTCCTCTTTTCCCAATTGCCGCATCGGAAACAGGGGCACCAGGTTTTCCTCTGGCCATTTGTAAATGCGGCTTGCACAAACCCCTTGGTTTTTGTGAACCATTCAATGCTCCATTTGTTCCGACCAGTGTGACCGGTATACATCCACGCACGATCACTCATCTTGACTTTCAGAGCTACTGGACACACAAAAATTATATATATAATTCTCCTTGTATATATTCCTCAGTTGATCTACTTTGTCAATTTTATTACGCCCATGCAACCTACACTCTAATAGGTAATGATAGGTCCTAATCTCACCCGAGTATGTGTAGATTGGGTTCATTTTCCCATGCTATGCTCCGGATCCGACGCAAAATTTCGGCAGCACCTCCCCGCTGTTCTCCTGATACACGTCTCTGCAATAAACAGAGAGGATGTGTACCCGGAGAACAACAGGGGAGGCACTGACGAAATTTATGTGTCGGATCCGGAGCAAAGCATATGGGAAAACGAACCCAATCTACACATACTTGGGCTGTCGATGGATAGCATTGGACAATTCGAAAGAATCAAGGTTATAAATATGCAAATCCATGCATATTTATAACTATGACGCTTTCGAATGGGAGACACATATTGGTTACGCATACTGATGATCCAAGACACATATATAGCTAACTATCAAGTTTCATTGGAATAGATCAAATAATTAATGGGGGAGGAGGACATGTCATTTCTGCTAACCCACGAACGAAGGAGCACAACTCGTCAAACGCACGGCGAGGTCGTCGAACACCAAACCTCGCAGCGATGAAACAATCGCACATTTAAAACTACCCGATCAACACAATTATATATGATGTTTTCATAACAAAATCGAAAAATATATGACCTAACTAATAATTCACAAATATATGACCCCATCGGCCTCTTGAAGGCCAAAGAGCACCTTTCGGGAGGTGTCGGGTGTCGTGGTCCGTGTCGGGTGCCGTGTCGGGTCGGGTGCTGTTTCGGGTCGGGGGTCGGGGTGTCGGTCGGTGTCGGGTGCCGTGTCGGGGTCGGGGTGCTGTTTTGGGGTCGGGGGGTCGGGGTGCCGTGTCGGGGTCGGGGTGTCGGCGTCAGGGGGTCGGTTGTCGGGGTCGGGGTGTCGGGTCAGGTCAGGCTCGGGGTCGGGGTGTCGGGTCATGCTCGGGGCGGTGTCGGGGTCGGGTCGGTCTCGGGTCGGGTGTCAGTCGGGGTCGGGTGCGTGTCGGTGTCGGGTCGGGGTGTCGATCAGGTCGAGGCTCGGGGAGTCGGGGGGTGTCGAGGTCGGTCGTGGTGAGGTGTCGAGGTGGGGTCGAGGGTCTCGTGGTGAGGTCGGGTCGAGGTCGGGGTGCCGGTCGGGTCGGTTTTTTCCTCTTTTTCCTTTTCTTCTTCTTCCTCTTCTTCCTTTTCTTCCTTTTCTTCCTTTTCCCTTCTTCTTCTTCTTCTTCTTGCTCCTTTCCTTTTCCTCTTCTTCTTCTCCTCCTCTCCTCTTTTTTCTTCTTCTTCTTCCTCTTCTTCTTTTTTCTTCTCCTCCTCCTCTTCTTCTTCTTCCTTTCCTTTTTCCTCTTCTTCTTCTCCTCCTCTCCTCTTTTTCTCTTCTTCTTCTTTCCTAATCCTAAACCTAAACCTAAAAATAAACCTAAATATAAAACTAAAACTAAATCTAAACTAAACATAAACCTAAAACTAAAAAAACAGAAAAAAAAGGAAAAAACTAAATCTAAACCTAAAACTAAACTAAAACTAAACCTAAACCTAAAACTAAACCTAAAACTAAAACTAAAACTAAAACTAAATCTAAACTAAACATAAACCTAAAACTAAAAAAAACAGAAAAAAACAGAAAAAAGAGGAGGTAGAGTTCACAGGCAGGGCGGTGGAGGAGGTGGCCGGTGGAGGAGGGGGCGGCTGGAGGCGGCGGGCCGGGCGGCAAGGGCGGTGGGGGCCGGGCTGGGCGCTGGGCTGGCACAAGGCGGCGCGAGACGGCAGGCGGGGCGATGGGGGGCTGGTGGGCGCGAAGGGCGACAAGGCGACAGGGCGACGGGCCGGAGCTGGGCGGTGGGGGGGCTGGCGCTGTGGCGCTGAGACGGCAGGGCTTGGGCAGCTGAAGGTGGCACTGGGCGGTGGTGGTGGGCGGCGGGTGGTGGGGCTACGGGCGGCGCAGTGGTGGGGGCGGCCGGGTGGTGGGGCGACGGGGCGGCGGCGAGTGGTGGGGGCGGCGGCGCGTGTGTGAAGAGGGAGAGAAACAGAGAGAGAGAGAGGGGCGGCGTGGGGCGCGGCCGCGGTTAGATAAGTTAAATCTTTGCCGTCCACCCCCCTTTGCCGTCCGCTTTTTTTGCTCTTTGCCGTCTGCTAGCAGACGGCAATGAGGGGGGCCGTTAAGTTTTTTTAAGCAGCTCGTCAGTGGGGCCCCCTCCCTCTTTGCCGTCCGCTAGCGGGTAAAAGCTTCTTGCCGTCCGCTAGCGAGCGACAAAGAATCGGGCTGATGGAAATATGATCTTTGCTATCGCCCGCTTCTTTGCCGTCTGCTTTTTGGAAATGGACAAGAAGACCTTTCCTTTGCCGTCCGCCAGCGCATTTACAAAGAAGGGGCTGATGGCAAATCCTCGATTCGAGTAGTGAAATTCGGCGGCGTCGCGGCACGCGAAGCGGCGGGCGAAGCGGCGGCAGCGTTGATTCGGGCGGCGCGACGGGTCGGGGCGGTGCGGGACGGCGCGGGGCGATGACGGCGACGGCGAGGCGGAGACGGACGGGCAGCCTGGCGGCGGGGAAGAACGAACTGAACCAAATTTTCGTGAGTGCCACTTATATAGGCAGAGCATTGGTCCCGGTTCATGGCACAAACCGGGACCAATGCACCCGTTTAGTCCCGGTTGGTGGCACCAACCGGGACCAAAGGCCTCTTTTCGGCAGCCCAAAGGGCGGAAGCGAGACCTTGGGGCCCGGTTGGTGCCACAAACCGGGACAAAAGAGAGGCATTGGTCCCGGTTGGTGCCACCAACCGGTACCAATGCGTCCCTTTAGTCCCGGTTGGTGCCACGAACCGGGACCAAAGGTCGTGTGGTGGAATTGGCGTGGTGCGGTGCTATGTTTAGTCCCACCTCGCTAGCCGAGAGGGGCTCAGAGTGGTTTATAAGCCCTGCCGAACCAACCACTTCGAGCTCCTCTCTACTACAGGCTTACGGGCCTAAAATCACTCTCTGTGCTTGTGGGCTTATTGGGCCTATTGCGGGCCTGCATGCTGGCCCTAGTAATGGGTTTCTAGTCGTATGCAGGCCGTGGTGGCCCTGTAGGTGGCACTTTTTTTAATTTTTTCCCAGTTTTCTGCTTTCTTTTTTGTATCTAATTACTTATTTATTTTCTTTTACGATAATTATTTTTGTTGTTAAAGTTTGTAACAAAATTATAATTACTTATTTATTTTCTATTAGGATAATTCTTTTTGCTTTTAATGTTTTGAACAAAATTCTAATTACCTATTTATTTTCTTTTATGATAATTCTTTTTGCTATTAAAGTTTGTAACAAAATTCTATATAATTTTAGTTTCAATAATACTAGAGGTTTATAAAAGCTTTTTAGTTGATTCCTTTAGTACCAGTTCTAAGGCTGTTACAAAGGCATTTTATTTGGTACAGGTTTTAAGGCTGGGGCCCCACGAGCACCTTTTAGTACCGGTTCGTGGCATGAACCGGTAAAAGAGTTTTTTAGTTGATTCTTTCTGCAGCTGTTTTTTAGTCCCACCTCGCCAAGCGAGAGGCACTCGCAGCGGTTTATAAGCCCTGAGTGTAGAGACGATGAAGGGAGAAGCGCAGTGCTCACCTGCACGTTGGCCTGAAGCTAAGCAACGTGTAGGTGAGCATTGCGCCTCTCTTTCATTTTGGCATGGTGTCATCATTTCATCCACATAGCATATGCAAGAAATTTGCGAGGGTTACGGCAAAAACTGGATGCACTTCATGTACAAAACGGACAATCAGGATTTCATACGGAAACTTGTCTGTTACAACATGCATTTCAAATGAACTACAAAAGTGTTGAAAGTTGGCATGGTATCATCATAATAGTTGTGGAGAAAGTCTTCACTTTTTCTTCGCTTGTGTCCTTTCCTTATTGTGCCGTAACCATGGATAATCTTCATCATTTATCAGGATGCTTGGGTCAGCCTTGACTTTGAAGGGAGGAATTTCATGAAACTTTTCATAATCTTCGGACATGTCTGTCTTGCCCTCCACTCCCACGATGTCCCTTTTTCCTGAAAGAACTATGTGGCGCTTTGGCTCATCGTATGATGTATTCTCTTCCTTATCTTTTCTTTTTCTCGGTCTGGTAGACATGTCCTTCACATAGATAACCTGTGACACATCATTGGCTAGGACGAACGGTTCGTCAGCGTACCCAAATTTTTTCAGATCCACCGTTGTCATTCCGTACTGTGGGTCTACCTGTACCCCGCCTCCTGACAGATTGACCCATTTGCACTTAAACAAAGGGACCTTAAAATCATGTCCGTAGTCAAGTTCCCATATGTCCACTATGTAACCATAATATGTGTCCTTTCCCCTCTCGGTTGCTGCATCAAAGCGGACACTGCTGTTTTGGTTGGTGCTCTTTTAGTCTTGGTCAATCGTGTAAAATGTATTCCCATTTATCTCGTATCCTTTATAAATCAATACAGTCAAAGATGCCCCCCCCCCCCGGACAACAAGTACAGCTCATCACAAATAGTCTTGTCACCTCTGAGACGTGTTTCCAACCAACTGCTGAAAGTCCTGATGTGTTCACACGTAATCCGATCGTCAGACCGCCTCCGGTGTTTGGAGCGCAGATCGTTTCTGTGTTCATCGACATACGGGTCACCAAGGTAGAGTTACGTAGAACTGTGTAGTGTGCTTGAGACCAAGAATATCCGTCATTGCATATTATTGAGTCCCTTCCAAGCGTGCCTTTTCCAGTCAGTCTCCCCTCATACCGCGATTTAGGGAGACCTATCTTCTTAAGGCCAGGAATGAAGTCAACACAAAACCCGATGACATCCTCTGTTTGATGGCCCATGGAGATGCTTTCTTTTGGCCTAGCGCGGCTATGGACATATTTCTTTAGGACTCCCATGAACCTCTCAAAGGGGAACATATTGTGTAGAAATACAGGCCCTAGAATGACAATCTTGTCGACTAGATGAACTAGGACGTGCGTCATGATATTGAAGAAGGATGGTGGGAACACCAGCTCGAAACTGACAAGACATTGCGCCACATCACTCCTTAGCGTTGGTACGATTTATGGATCGATCACCTTCTGAGATATTGCATTGAGGAATGCACATAGCTTCAGAATGGCTAATCGGACGTTTTCCGGTAGAAGCCCCCTCAATGCAACCGGGAGCAGTTGCGTCATAATCACGTGGTAGTCATGAGACTTTAGGTTCTGGAACTTTTTCTCTAGCATATTTATTATTCCCTTTATATTCGACGAGAAGCCAGTCGGGACCTTCATACTGAGAAGGCATTCAAAGAAGATTTCTTCTCTTCTTTCGTAAGAGCATAGCTGGCAGGACCTTCATACTGCTTCGGAGGCATGCCCTCTTTTTCGTGCAAGCATTGCAGGTCCTCCTATGCCTCAGGTGTATCTTTTGTCTTCCCATACACGCCCAAGAAGCCTAGCAGGTTCACGCAAAGGTTCTTCGTCACGTGCATCACGTCGATCGAAGAGCGGACCTCTAGGTCTTTCCATTAGGGTAGGTCCCAAAATATATATTTCTTCTTCCACATGGGTGCGTGTTAATCAGCGTCATTCGGAAAAGCTAGTCCGCCGGGACCCTTTCCAAAGATTATGTGTAAATCATTGACCATAGCAAGTACGGGATCACCGGTACGCATGGCGGGCTTCTTCCGGTGATCTGCCTCGCCTTTGAAATGCTTGCCTTTCTTTCGACATTGATGGTTGGTCGGAAGAAATCGACGATGGCCTAGGTACACATTCTGCCTGCATTTGTCCAGGTATATACTTTCGTTGTCATCTAGACAGTGCGTGCATGCGTGGTATCCCTTGTTTGTCTGTCCTGAAAGGTTACTGAGAGCGGGCCAATCGTTGATGGTCACGAACAGCAACACCTTTAGGTTAAATTCCTCATGTCTTTGCTCATCCCACGTACGTACACCGTTTCCATTCCACAGTTGTAAAAGTTCTTCAACTAATGGCCTTAGGTACACATCAATGTCGTTGCCGGGTTGCTTAGGGCCTTGGATGAGAACTGGCATCATAATGAACTTCCGCTTCATGCACATCCAAGGAGGAAGGTTATACATACATAGAGTCACGGGCCAGGTGCTGTGATTGCTTCTCTGCTCCCGAAAAGGATTAATGCCATCCGTGCTTAAAGCAAACCATACGTTCCTTGGGTCCTTTGCAAACTCATCCCAGTACTTTCTCTCGATTTTTCTCCACTTCGACCCGTCAGCGGGTGCTCTCAACTTCCCGTCTTTCTTACGGTCCTCACTGTGCCATCGCATCAACTTGGCATGCTCTCCATTTCTGAATAGACGTTTCAATCGTGGTATTATAGGAGCATACCACATCACCTGGGGGGCTCGCCGTCAACATCACCAGGGTCATCTCGTCTGATCTTATACCGCAATGCACCGCATATCGGGCATGCGTTCAGATCCTTGTATGCATCACGGTAGAGGATGCAGTCATTAGGGCATGCATGTATCTTCCGGACCTCCAATCCTAGAGGGCATACGACCTTCTTTTCTGCGTATGTACTGTCGGGCAATTCGTTATCCTTTGGAAGCTTCTTCTTCAATATTTTCAGTAGCTTCTCAAATCCTTTGTCAGGCACAACATTCTCGCCTTCCATCGCACCAATTCCAAAGACGGTACCGAGCTTTGTGTTGCCATCTTCGCAATTGGGGTACAACCCTTTTTGTGATCCTCTAACATGCGATCAAACTTCAGCTTCTCATTTTGACTTTCGCATTGTGTCCTTGCATCGACAATGACCTGGCGGACATCATCATCATCGGGCACATCGTCTGGTTCCTCTTGATCTTCAGCAGCGTCACCCATTGCAGCATCATTGGGCACATCGTCTGGTTCCTCTTGATCTTCACCAGCTCACCCTGTTGCAGCATCACCATATTCAGGGGGCACATAGTTGTCATCGTACTCTTCTTCTTCGCCGTCTTCCATCATAACCCCTATTTCTCCGTGCCTCGTCCAAACATTATAGTGTGGCATGAAACCCTTGTAAAGCAGGTAGGTGTGAAGGATATTCCGGTTAAAGTAAGACATCGTATTCCCACATTTAATGCATGGACAACACATAAAACCATTCTTCTTGTTTGCCTCAGTCGCTTCGAGAAACTCATGCACGCCCTTAATGTACTCGGAGGTGTGTCTGTCACCGTACATCCATTGCCGGTTCATCTGCGTGCATTACATATAATTAAGTGTGTCAAAAACCATTACAAAACATCATGTATAGATAAATAAGTGACCAAATTAATAGAAGTTCATCATCACATTAAAACCAAAGTACATACATAGTTCTCATCTAACAACATATAGCTCTCCAGAGTATCTAATTAATTCAACCATACATTGAAACTATGTAAAACATTTCAATGCGAAAACAAATGCGATCATAATCGCAACCGAGGTAACAATTGATCCAACGGCATAATGATACCAAGCCTCGGTATGAATGGCATATTTTCTAATCTTTCTAATTTTCAAGCGCATTGCATCCATCTTGATCTTGTGATCATCGATGACATCCGCAACATGCAACTCCAATATCATCTCCTCCTCCTCAATTTTTTATTTTTTCCTTCAAGAAATTGTTTTCTTCTTCAACTAAATTTAACCTCTCGACAATAGGGTCGGTTGGAATTTCCGGTTCACATACCTCCTAGATAAATAAAATCTATGTCACGTTGGTCGGCATAATTTTCATAAACAATAAATGAACCAATAGTTATAAAGAAAATATATACCACATCCAAATCATAGACAGGACGAGGGCCGACGAGGGCAGATACCAAAACAATCGCATTATATAAGATGCAATAATAAAAGTAAGAAAATAATACATGTATCTATCTAAACATACAAGTAAGAATATTTTTCCTTTCAAAAAGACGATAAGAACAAGAGGCTCACCACGGTGGTGCCGGCGATGAGATCGGCGAGGGTGATCAAGGGCGGTGAAGATGGGGACGGGGCGTGACGGACCACTAAACCTAGACAAATATTGAGGAAAATGGAGCTTGGAGGTCGAGCTTGGAGAGGAGAAAGCTTAAGTAGTGCGGCTCGGGCATTCCATCGAACACGTTGTGTGCATAGGAGGTGAGCTAGAGCACCACCAAGCCCTCTCCCCTTGGCGGCGGGAAAAAGCAGGCGGTGTGCTCGCTCTTACGTGAGGGGTATATATAGGCACGTCATTGGTCCCGGTTGGTGGCATGAACCGGGACTAAAGGGCAGCCTTTGGTCCCAGTTCAAGCCACCAACCGGGGCCAATGGTGGTGGGCCAGGAGCGAGGCCCATTGGTCGCGGTTCGTCCCACCAATCGGAACCAAAAGGTCCAGACGAACCGGGACCAATGGCCCACGTGGCCCGGCCGGCCCCCGGGGCTCACGAACCGGGTCCAATGCCCCCATGGGTCCCGGTTTTGGACTGAACCGGGACTAATGGGCTGACCCGGCTTGGACCTTGGCATCTTTTCTACTAGTGCAAACTAAGCAGTTGTCGTGTGGCCACCTTTGCCGAGTGCGGCTCTCGGCGTTGTTTAGTTTGCCGAGTGCCCGTATTTTGGCTCTTGGCGAAGACGCCGACACCCGGCGCATACGAAAATTCCAGTAGTGTCATCTTCCAGTTCTCATGGAGTAACAACCTAGTAATTTTAGTTTCATGTTCGAGCAACATTCCCAAGCCAATCAATTAAACTTCTAAAATATTAATGTACTCTACTGCCCACCATATATGGAGGGGGGTGCAAATGGACTAACAATGGTGAGTGTTGGAGCAACAATCCATAGTTCTGAAGCGCCGCACTTTTGCATGTTTTACAGTTTGCACTAGTTTTTTTCATTTCGAAACGGTGGCAGAAGATTATCTTATCCATTAAACAAGTAGAAGAGAGTTGTCGCCACAAACCATCGAGTGGCACACAAATGATACTTTGTGCCACACACACATCAACAAGGATGACCTCATCAAGATACACTCGGACGTCATCGCTATCACTTCTACCCAACATGCGTCTAGTTTTTAACTTTTTAGGTGAAGCACTGAGTTCGAGTCTCACTAATCTGAAACCTGCCCTATAGAACACCACTTCACAAACGTTGAAAAGGCTCATCGCACATGGATTCTGGACCCATTGCTACCGACTTCTCATTAATGCGGACGACGCATCGGACATATCAGTAGCTCGAGGCCTCATTGCACATGAGTTTTATTACTTAACCATGTGCAACGTATGCCACATTGCACACGGGCTTATTTGCAATGCGTGCAGTAATAAAAAAAACACATGATTTCAGATGTAAACATCACATCACATTGACAAGGTCATATCTATATAGCATAACCCACATGCATATGGCGAAGTTATAGATGACATCCATATGTATGACAAAGTTCAAAGCTAACATAACACTTCCATACCATTAATCACAGATCACAGTCATGCATCAAATTGCAAAACAATCGAAATCTAATAAGCAAAGTGCTAGAAATCTAATGGGTATCAACAAGGCATATGTAGGGCAGGGGATACGATTTGGAATTATATGATAGGGGATCTGCTATAGGTGCCCTAAGTACTAGTAGGTGCCTTCTGGCTTCGAAGATCTTCTTCAGGGTGATAGAGCTTGGTCTGACATCTCGTTGCACCAACCAATATTGGAGGACGAGCAACAATTCATTCCTGGAGTGTATCACCCTTTGTCCACTAATTAGTTTGTCATCATAGCTTCGGTGACTCTTTGGGAAGGCTGTCGCGAGGCATGTCCTATTTAGATGACCTCAAGTTTTATAATTTTCCTTGTAAGCTGATTTGTTTAAAATATATGGTTGTGTGTATCACTCGATGCAAGGCCTAGGGTCTTTCCCTCTTTCTGAGAATGAAAAAGATCAGTCGGTGCTTAGTAAAGCTCTGCTGAGATTCCACCACCACCACCACCACGCCGTCGTGCTGCCGGAGGACTCGAGCTACTACTTCATCATCGCTCACTGGATCGAGGAGTTGAAGGCGTCATCAAGCCGTACATGTGTTGAACGCGGAGGTGCCATCCGTTTGGAACTAGATCGGAGTTCGCGGGACGGATCATTATTGGATCGCGAAGACGTTCGACTACATCAACCGCGTCTCTTAACGCTTCCACTTAGCGATCTGCAAGGGTATGTAGATGCAATCTCTCCTCCCGTAGATGGTCATCTCCTAGATTGGGTCTTGGTGAGCATAGGAAATTTTTTGTTTCCCATGCAACGTTTCCCAATTGTGGCATCATGTGTTAGGTCTATGCTAGATGACATCACGAGTAGAACACAAAGGAGTTTGTGGGCGTTGATATGCAGATTGCTTCCTTCCTTGGTCTTTTCGTGATTCGGCGGTATTGTGGATTAAGCGGCCCAGACCAACCTTACATGTCCATGTACATGAGACCGGTCCCATCGACAGACATGTGACTTTGTTGCATAAAGATGGATGGCGGGTGTCTGTCTCTCCCACCTTAGTTGAATCAGATTTGACAAAGGCGGTCCTTGTAGAAGGTTAAACAGGAACTTACATATCACCGTTGTGGCTTTCGTAGGTAAGTATCATTCTTGCTAGATACCCATAGCAGCTATGTAAAGCATGCAACAACAATTAGAGGACGTCTAACTTGTTTTTGCATGGTATGTTGTGATATGATATGGTCAAAGACATGATGAGATATATTTGATGTATGAGATGATCATGTTTGTAATAGTTTATATCGACTTTCATGTCGATGCATACGTCAACCGGCAGGAGCCATAGGGTTGTCTTTAATTATTGTATGACCTACGTGTCAATCATTAAGCGCTATGTAATTCTTTACTTTATCACTAAGCAGTAGCAATAGTAGTAGAAGCAAGGTTGGCATGACAAACCCGATGGCGACACGATGATGGAGATCATGGTGTCATGCCGGTGATGATGGAGATCGTGTCGGTGATTTGGTGATGGAGATCAAAAGCACACGTTGATGGCCATATCATGTCACTGATGATTTGCATGTGATGTTAATCCTTTTATGCATCTTACTTTACTTAGGACGACGGAAGCATTATAAGGTGACCCCTCACTAAAATTTTGAGATAAAGTTGTGTTCTCCCCAAGTGTGCACCGTTGCGAAAGTTCATCGTTTTGAAGCAGCGCGTGATGATCATGTGTGATAGACTCTACATTCACATACAACGGGTGCAAGCCAGTGTTGCACATGCAGAACACTTGGGTTAAACTTGACGAGCCTAGCATGTACATACATGGCCTCGGAACACAAGAGACCGAAAGGTCGAACATGAGTCATGTAGTAGATATGATCAACATGGAGATGTTCACCATTGAAACCACCTCATCTCACGTGATGATCAGACTTGGCTTGGTGATTTTGGATCATGTTACACTCAGATGACCGGAGGGGTGTCAATTTGAGTGGGAGTTCTTAAGTAATATGATTAGCTGAACTCATTATCATGAACATAGTCTAAATTGTATTTGCAAATTATGTTGTAGATCAATAGCTCGCACTATAGCTCCCTGTTTTAATACGTTCGTAGATAAAGACTAAGTTGAAAGACATTGTCAGCAATGATGCGAACTAGGTCCGTAGTCTGAGGATTGTCCTCACTGCTGCACAGAAGGCATTTGTCCCTTATGCACCGCTCGGTGTGCCAACCCCTCTAGCGTCGTCTGTGGATGTTGTGAACATCTAACAGGCACGTTCTGATAACTACTTGATAGTTTAGTGCGCCATGCTTTACGGCTTAGAATCGGGGCTCCAAAGGCGTTTTGAACGCCATGGAACATATGAGATGTTCCAATAGCCGAAATTGTTATTTCAGTCTCATGCCCGTGTTGAGAGGTATGAGACTCTCACGAGTTCTCTGCCTACCAGATGGAGGAGAATAGCTCAGCCAGTGAGCATATGCTCAGAATGTCTGGGTGCTACAATCACTTAAATCAAGTGGGAGTTAATTCTCCAGATAAGATAGTGATTGACAGAGTTCTCCAGACACCATCACCAAGCTACTACAACTTTGTGATGAACTATAACATGCAAAGGATGGAGATGATCCCGGAGCTGTTCGCGGTAGGCCGCGGATGTAGAAATCAAGAAGGAGCATCAAATGTTGATGGTTAACAAGACTACTGGTTTCAAGAAGGGCAAGGGCAAGAAGGGAAACTTCATTAATGGCAAGCGAGTTGCCACTCCAGTGAAGAAACCCAAGGTTGAGATAAACCAGAGACTAAGTGCTTCTATTGTAAGGGGAACGGCCACTAGTAGCGGAGCTACCCCAAATACTTGGTAGATAAGAAAGCGGGCAACTTCAACAAAAGTATATTTGATATACATGTTATTGATGTGTACCTTACTAGTACTCCTAGTAGCACCTGGGTATTACATACCGGTTCAGTTGCTAATATTGGTAACTCAAACAAAAGCTGCGGAATAAACAGAGACTAGCTAAGGGCGAGGTGACGATGTGTGTTGGAAGTGTTTCCAAGGTTGATGAGATCACCATCGCACGCTCCCTCTACCTTCGAGATTAATGTTGAACATAGATAAATGTTATATGGTGTATGCGTTGAGTTATGGACATGATTAGATCGTGTTTATTGCAATACCATTATTCATTTAAGTCGCAGAATAATGGTTATTCTGTTTATATGAATAATACCTTCTATGGTCATGCACCCAATGTGAATGGTTTATTGAATCTCGATCGTAGTGATACACATGTTCATACCATTGATGCCAAAAGATGTAGGAGTTGATAATGATAATACTACTTTCTTGTGGCACTGTCCCTTAGGTCATATTGGTGTAAACAGCATGAAGAAACTCCATGCTGATGGATTTTGGGGTCACTTAATTTTGAATCACTTGACACATGCAAACCATGCCTCATGGGCAAGATGACTAAAACCCCATTTTCAGTACAATAGAACGGGTAAGTGACTTGTTGGAAATCATACATACTGATGTGTGCAATCCGATGAGTGTTCACACGCGATGGATAACGTTATTTCCTCACCTTCACCGATGATTTGAGTAGATATGGTTATATTTACTTAATAAAGCATAATTCTGAAACATTTGAAAAGTTCAAGAAATTTCAGAGTGAAGTTGAGAATCATCATAATAAGAAGATGAAATTCCTGCCATCCGATCTAAGGGAAGAATATTTGAGTTATGAGTTTGGCAATCACTTAAGAAAATGTGGAATTGTTTCACAGTTGACGCCACCTGGAACACCACAGTGTAATGGTGTGTCCGAACGTCGTAATCGTACCTTATTGGATATCGTGCGTCCTATGATGTCTCTTGCCGATCTACCACTATTGTTTTGGGGTTATCCATTAGATACAACTACATTCACTTTAAATAGGGAACCATCTAAATCCGTTGAGGCTACACCATATGAATTATGGTTTGGCAAGAAACCTAAGTTGCCGTTTCTTAAGGTTCGGGGCTGCAATGCTTATGTCAAAAGGCTTCGGCCGGAAAAGCTCGAACCCAAAGCAGACAAATGCATCTTTGTAGGATGCCCAAAATATACGGTTGGTATACCTTCTATCTCAGAACCGAGGGCAAAGTGTTTGTCGCTAAGAACGGGTCCTTTCTCGAGAAAGAGTTTCTCTCGGAAGAATTGAGTGGGAGGAAGATAGAACTTGATGAGGTTGTTGAACCTTTACTTAAACCAGAAAGTAGCGCGACACCGAAAGATGTTTCTATGGCACCTACGTTAGTTGAACAAGATCTAATGATGATGATCATGAAGCTTCGGATCAAGTTACAGTAGAACCTCGTAGGTCGACAAGGGTACGTACACCTTCTGAGTGGTACAATAACCCTGTCTTAGAGTTCATGTTGTTGGACAACGATGAACCTATGAGTTATGGAGAAGCGATGGTGGGCCCGGATTCCAACAAATGGCTAGAAGCCATGAAATCCGAGATAGGATCCATGTATGAGAGCAAAGTATGGACTTTGGTGGACTTTCCTGATGATCCCCAAGCAATTGAGAATAAATGGATCTTTAAGAAGAAGACATACGTTGATGGTAATGTCACCATTTATGAAGCTCGACTTGTCGCAAAGAAGTTTCAGACAAGTTCAAGGAATTGACTATGATGAGAGTTTCTCACCCATTGCGATGCTAAAGTCTGTTGGAATTATGTTAGCAGATGCTGCATTTTCATTTACGAAATCTGGCAGATGGATGTCAAAACAAAGTTTCCTTAACGGTTTCTGTGAGGAAAGGTTGTATGTAATACAACTAGAAGGTTTTGTTGATCCTAAGGATGCTAAAAGGTATGCAAGCTCCAGCGATCCTTCTATGGACTGGAGCAAGCATCTCGGAGTTGGAACATACGATTTGATGAGGTGATCAAAGCTTTTGGGTCTGTACAAAGTTTGCAAGAAACTTGTATTTACAAGCAAGTGAGTGGGAGCACTACAAAATTTCTGATAAGTATATGTGGATGACATATTGTTGATCAGAAATGATGTAGAATTTCTGGAAAGCATAAAGGGTTGTCTGAAAGAAGTTTTTCAAAGCAAGACCTGGGTAAAACTGCTTACGTATTGGGCAACAAGATCTATAGAGATAGATCAAGACGCCTGATAAGACTTTCACAAAGCACATACCATGACATGATTTTGATGGAGTTCAAAAAGGATCAGTCAAAGAAGGAGTTCTTGCCTGAGTTGTAAGGTGTGAAGTTGAGTAAGACACAAAGCTCGACCATGGCAGAGGAAAGAGAAAGGACAAAAGTCGTCCCCTATGCCTTAGCCATAGGCTCTATACGATATGCCATGCTGTGTACCACACCTAATGTGTGCCTTGCCACATGTATGGCAAGGGGGTACAAGAGTGACCGAGGAGTGGATCATTGGACAACAGTCAAAATTATCCTTACAGGAATAAGGAAATTTCTTAGTTATGGAGGTGATAAAGAGTTCGGCGTAAAGGGTTACGTTGATGCAAGCTTTAACACCTATCTGGATGACTCTGAGTAGCAAAATGGATATGTATACTGGAGCAACCATTTGGAATAGATCCAAGTGGAGCGTGGTGCCATCATCTACAATATGACACAGAGATTTGCGAAGTACACGTGGATCTAAATGTTGCCGACCCGTTGACTAAAACATCTCTCACAAGCATAACATGATCAAACCCCAGTACTCATTGAGTGTTAATCATGTGGTGATGTGAACTAGATTATTGACTCTAGTAAACTATTTGGGTGTTAGTCAGAGGGCGATGTGAACTATGAATGTTAATCACGTGGCGATGTGAACTAGGTTATTGTCTCTAGTGCAAGTGTGAGACTGTTGGAAATATGCTCTAGTGGCAATAGTAAATTGGTTATTATCATATTGCTTGTTCGTGATAATCATTTATTATCCATGCCATAATTGTATTGACCGGAAACTCAAATACATTTGTGGATACATAGACAACAACATGTCCCTAGTAAGCCTCTACCAGACTAGCCCGTTGATCAAAGATGGCTATGGTTTCCTAGCCATAGACATGAGTTGTCATTTGATAACAGGATCACATCATTAGGAGAATGATGTGATGGATAAGACCCAAACTATAAACATAGCATATGATCATGTCAAGTTTATTACTATCGTTTTCTGCATGTCAAGTGTCACATCCCTAATTCTGGTCTGACCTAGGCTAGTTTCCTTGTGAGCATCATGTTTAAATTCAAATGAAATTTGAATTGAGGAATTTTCAAAGCCTCAGAAAACCCCTAAAAATAACCAACATTTAAATCTCATCAAATGAGTCCAAGAAAATGTTCCTGTTATTCTGTGAAAATATTGGTATGAGGTGAAATTCAAACCAATATTTTTGGAGTCACAGAAATAATTTATTTGGGCCTTGATTTAAATCAGTAATATATTTGGGTTGGAATTATTTATGTTATATGAGAAATAATGTCCAAATAATCCTAAACTGAAATGTTCCATGTTGGGTTTAATCCATACAGTGAGCATGAGCAGTTTGGTGATTTTTGGAAGTGCCTAGGTATTCTTAGGAAAGCCACAAACTTGCAGAAATATTTAATTCAGAAACAAATGAGAACCCTTTACCCAGCCAAACCCACGCCTGCCCACTGGCGGCCCAAAGACTGTGGCCGGCCTGCGTACCAGCCTGCTACCTCCCTCCAGTAGGCAGGAGGTGACGCCGACGAGCGCGAGTCGCCACGGCGCCACTCGCTTGTTGCCGCTTTGGACGGCTGGACGAGCTCCACGCCGCGCCCCCGACCCCCTGGACACGTCCACTCTCCCCTGCCTCTCTCCCTCGCTCCCCTCCGCCATGGCCGAAGCAGCCGTCGCCGTCCCGCCGCCGTAGCCGTAGCCACCGTCGACTCTGCGTCGTCCGACCGTGTCCACGAGCTCCGCCACCCTCCTATCCGTCGAGAAGGCCAGGCCCCGAGCGCTCGCGTGCTCCGAAGCCACCGCATCGACCTCGCCCGACTCCGCCACCGCCGGAGATCCCCTTCGCCATCACCGTCGCAGCAAGCCGTCCCCGACCTCGCCGTCAGCTCCGTTGCAACCGTCGTGAGCCTAGCTACCTCCCCATCCTCCCCGTTCCCTCTCTCGAGACCTGTAGCGACTGCATGTAGCTCACCCGCATGCGCCGCCGTGGAGCTCGTCGCCGACGAGGCTCCGGTCACCCAACGGCCGTGCCACCTTGTCCACTAACCCTAACGCAACCCAGGAGCTCAACGCACTAACCCACGCGCCTTGCTGTGCCCCCTAGCGACGAGTCCGAGCTCACCCGAGCTCCGGTCGCTGCCAAACTCATCGCCGACGTCATCTCCGGTGACCCGAGCCCAAACACTAGCACCACCCGCCGCGGCTCGTTCCCAGCTGCCCATAGAGCTTAACGGCGCCTGAGGGAGTCCCGGATTAGGGGGTGTACGGATAGCCGGACTATGACCTTTGGCCGGACTCCTGGACTATGAAGATTTAAGATTGAAGACTTCGTCCCGTGTCCGGATGGGACTTTCCTTGGCGTGGAAGGCAAGCTTGGCGATACGGATATGTAGATTTCCTACCATTGTAACCAACTCGTAACCCTAACCCTATTCGGTGTCTATATAAACCGGAGGGTTTTAGTCCAGAGTACCTAACAACAGTCATACCATAGGCTGGCTTCTAGGGTTTAGCCTTTCTGATCTCGTGGTAGATCTACTCTTGTACTACCCATATCATCAATATTAATCAAGCAGGATTAAGGTTACCTCCATCGAGAGGGCCCGAACACAGGTAAAAACATCGTGTCCCTTGTCTCATGTTACCATCCGCCTAGACGCACGATTCAGGACCCCTTACCCGAGATCTCGCGGTTTTGACACCGACATTGGTGCTTTCATTGAGAGTTCCTCGTATGCCGTCGCCCGTCAGGAAGGATGCCTCATCCCGTCTTTAAAGACGGGACTGTTGCTAAAGAAGCTTTGGCTGTCGGCCAAACTCTCCGGCTAGGCGGTTTTCTTATGACAGCCTGTTTGGCCACCGCGCCGACGATGACTTGTCGTGTCATCGAAAGCAATCTTCACGTTAACTCGGAGCTCGCCGAGCAGTTAGATCCGATGGAGCTCTCTTCCTTAAACGAGCTCTTGGATCGCATCGCCACAATGGGAGTCGCTACAGACTATGATCAGATTGGGCCTAAACCCGATCTGAGAGAGATCAACTCTCCCCAGGTTACCCACCACGTTGCTGTGGTGGAGGAACAATACGGCGACCCTTCTTCTATCTTAAGGACTAGCTACGTCCGGATTCCCAATCCCTCCATGCCGGATTCCTGCGGAGGAGAGGATGTCACTCAAGCCCTGAACCTAAAGTCTGGCAGCGGGCTAGATTCATTGGACAACATCCAAGAATCCAAGCTTCCATGTTCGGAAGGTCCTTGGACCTTAAGTCTGATATTGGGCGCGGTTCCGGATTTAATTACACCCGCCCACCCAAACATAAGTGACCTATCTCAAATTCGGCAAGAGCCCGCAGAAACAATACACCATTACTGGGTCAGATTCCTCCTGGTTATGGACAGGATAAAGGACTGCCGCGAGGAGGACGCAATCTCATTATTCTGCAACAATTCCACGGACAACGTGATCCTAAACGCTATAAGTCGCCGTGACATCACACGCTTTGCCGACTTGGCGTCCATAGTACAAAAGTACTGTGCGATGGAAAGCGCCTGGAAAACCGAATCAAGATTTTGGGACAATCCGGCCTTGAATACAACCCCAGTCCGAAATAAAAGGGTGCATCATCGCCAGGCACCTGGGTTAAATACCAAAAAGCAAAACCCTCTATAGGGCATGGAACCGTACTGGAGGGATGGCTCAATGGACCCTGTAAAATTCATAATACAGAGGGCACCACTCCAACTCATAGCCTTAAAGCATGTTGGATACTACGACAGGTGGCAAAAGTGGCGAAGAGCTTCTAGCTCTAGAGCACCAACCCAAGGATACCAGTACGGTATTAACTGTCTTCGAGACTTTCGCATCAAATAATATGCGGAAACGAACACTCTGTAGCCTCGCCGAAGTCTACCAAGTAGCAACTATAAACCCATGGAGTGACACGACTATTACCTTTAATGCCAGTGACGAACCTAAATTCCGAACAGCCCGAGCACCAGCCGCATTGGTCCTCAGTCCGATAGTGGACGGCTTTTGCCTTACCAAGGTACTCATGGACGGTGGCAGCGGATTGAACCTCATTTACGAGGAAACCCTCCGAAAAATGGAGATAGACTGGAGCCGCATTGAGCGAAGCAGCACAACCTTTAGAGGAATAATTCCCAGTCGGGAAGCACGCTGTACATGAAAAATCACACTGGATGTGGTGTTCGGCACGCCGGATAATTACAGGTCCGAGGAAGTAACGTTCCAAGTGGCCCCGTTCAGCCGCAGATACCACGCTCTATTAGGGCGAGAGGCATTCACAATTTTCCATGCTATACCCCATTATGGGTACATGAAGCTCAAAATGCCCGGGCCCAACGGAATCATCACTCTTGCTAGTGACCCGGACATAGCACTCCGCTACCAAAATAAGACAGCCAGACCGCCCTTGAGGCACTATCCGAAGCCCTAGCGGCCGAGGAACTCACTGTGCTGCGCTCCACGGTGCATAGGGATGATGTGATACTCGATAAGAGATTCAAATCCACTTCCTTCAAACCAGCGGACGAAATAGTCAAATTCCAAGTCCATCCAACGAACCCTACAAAACCGGCCTCCATCGGGGCACAATTAAATCCTGATGTAGACGCGCGCAAGAAGAGAATTCCTACGAAAATTGGGACTTTTTTGTCTGGCACCCTTCAGACATGCCAGGAATCCCACGCCGGCTGGCCGAGCACAACCTAAACATCCTAAAAGGATTCAAGCCAGTCAAACAGGCTCTTCGGCGTTTCTCCAAACCCAAGAGACAGGCCATGGGAGAGGAGCTAGCCAAACTATTGGAGGCTGGATTCATCAGAGATATAAAACATCCGGACTGGCGCGCCAACCTGGTGAGGGTACCAAAGAAGGACAAATCTCGGCGCCTATGCGCGCCGATTTCAAGGACCTCAACAAGGCTTACCCAAAGGATCCCTTCCCCCTCCCCCACATCGATCAAATCATCGACGCTACCGCAGGACACGATTCATTGTGTTTCCTCGATGCATACTCCGGCTACCACCAAATTAAGATGGCAGAGCCTGACCAAGCCGCAACGGCATTCATCACTCCATACAGCCCATTCTGCTTCAACACAATGCCCTTCGGACTCAAAAATGCCGGTGCAACATACCAGCGCATGATTCAGACATGTCTGGCAAACCAGATCGGCAAAACAGTGGAGGCATACGTAGACGATGTGGTCGTCAAAAGCAAGCACGTCGAAACTCTAGTAGACAACTTGAGGCTCACATTCGATAATCTCCGAACATATGACATTAAGCTCAACCCGGAAAAATGCGTTTTCGGCGCATCGCCGGAAAGCTCTTGGGCTTCATTGTATCCGTAGAGGAATTGAAGCAAACCCAGCCAAGATTCGAGCTCTGTCACAATTGGATATCCCAAATGACCTCAAACAAATACAAAAATTGACTGGATGCGTGGCGGCTCTAAGCCGCTTTATCTCCCGTTTGGGAGAAAAGGCATTACCCATTTATCGCCTCCTCCAACGCACCAAACACTTCGAGTGGACGGATGTCGCCACGGCCGGACTCGAAGAAATAAAAGCCATATTGGCAACAAACCCGGTCCTGGCCGCGCCCAACATGGGCGAACCAATGCTATTATACATCGCGGCAACTCATCAAGTTGTAAGCGTGGTGCTCGTTGTCGAACGAGAAACGGACGGACACAAGTTCCCTCTTCAAAAACCAGTTTACTACGTGTCCACTGTCCTAACTCCATGCAAGTCACGGTACCCACATTATCAAAAGATAGCGTACGCGGTGTTTATGGCATCCCGGAAGCTGCGACACTACTTTCAAGAGTGTTCAATAACAGTAGCCTCCGAAGTACCCCTTAACGGCATTATAAACAACCTAGACACGACAGGCCGGATTGCCAAATGGGCCATTGAGCTCCTCCCGTTCGACATAACCTATAAGCCACAGAGAGCTATTAAGTCGCAAGTTTTGGCCGACTTCGTCGCCGAATAGACCGAAGCCGAACTCCCTAAAGAGTAGGGCGCATATTCCAACTGGATAATGCACCCGACGGCTCCAAAATGTTGGCTGGCTCGAGTCAAGCGCTGCTCGACGTCTCCCCAACCGGAGATACAGTTCAATACGTACTTCCGAGATAATGTATACGGACTCCAACAACGCAATCGAATACGAGGCCCTTCTACATGGTCTCCGGATGGCAGTCTCCATGGGCATTCCACGCTTAGAGGTGCGCGGGGATTCGAACCTCGCGATATCACAAATAAATGGAGACTTTGATGCCAAGGATCCGAAAATGGCAGCCTATCGCAATGCCGTCCTAAAAATGTCAGCTCGTTTTGAGGGGCTCGAATTTCACCATATAGCCCGGGACAACAACCAGGCAGCAGACGTGTTGGCACATATCGGTGCAAAGCGCGATGCTGTCCCCCCCAACATCTTCCTAGAGAGGCTGTTCAAGCCATCCGTATTATGGGAGGGAGAGTCCGGAAATAACAATCCGGACCCAATCGTGACCGCCCCAATAATCGAACATTCTCGACACACGGTTGGTGGTTCTACCAACGAAATAACATCCTCAGCCCACGTAATAATGGCAGTCATTGCCCGTGGACACGTAACCATTCCTAGCCTACCTAACCAGGAAGGAACTCCCCGAGGACCAAAACAAGGCCCGCTGCATAGTGCGGCGATCTAAAGCCTACAAAGTCCATGAGGGAGAGCTTTATAAGAAAAGCACAACCGGAGTCCTTCAAAGGTGTATCTCCGAAGAAGAAGGGCGGAATCTTCTGGCGGAAATACATGCCGAACTCGGTGGGCACCACGCCGCAGCCCGGGCCCTTGTAGGCAAGGCCTTCCGTACAGGTTTTATTGGCCGACGGCCCGGGCAGATGCTCAGGACTTAGTCCAACGATGCGTCGGATGCCAGCTCTTTGCTAATCGAGCCACATGCCACCCACCGCCCTCCAAACAATACCATCACCTGGCCCTTCATGGTCTGGGGGCTTGACATGGTCGGACCCCTTAAAGGGGGAACCCACAAGCAAAAATACCTACTGGTCATGGTGGATAAATTCACCAAATGGATAGAGGCCAAGCCTGTCAAGACAGCCGAATCCGGACCGGTGATAGACTTCATATCAGGGGTCGTACACCGTTACGGTGTCCCCCACAGCATCATCACTGATAACGGCACGAACTTTACGGCCGACGAGGTCAAACTCTGGTGCAAAAACATGGGCATTAAGCTCGACTATGCCTCAGTCTATCACCCTCAAACTAACGGTCAAGTTGAGCGAGCAAATGGTCTTATTATGAGCGGCATCAAACCCAGATTAGTGCGGTCCCTCAAGGGATCTAACACGCACTGGGCAGAGGATCTCGACTCCGTACTCTGGGGGCTGCGGACCACTCCGAATCGCACGACCGGATTCACACCATTCTTTATGGTATACGGCCTAGAGGTAGTTCTGCCCTGCGACATAATTCATGACTCACCTCAAGGCGCATGTATGAAGAAAGAGAAGCCGAGCTCGATCGGCAGGACAGTTTGGACGCCTTGGAGGAGGAGCGTGACGTAGCAAAAGCCCGTACCGCATTCTATCAACAGCAGGCTCAAAGATATCAAAGCAGAGAAGTACGGGCCAAAACTTACAATGTTGGCGAGCTAGTTCTACGCTCACGGACAAGAAAAGGACAAACTAAAGCCCAAATGGGAAGGTCCCTTTATCATCGACCAAGTCCTGACCGGTGGAGCGTACCGTCTGCGAGATGCATCGGATAACCGACTCGAGCCGAACCCATGGAACGCAGCACGTCTCCGAAGATTCTACGCCTAGCACCGGATTCTGAGTTCGTCTCCTTCGTCTGTCCATATTTTACATTTTAGCTGTCTTCTATTTTTCTCCTTCTCCCTCCTTTTTTCTTTCAAGCCTTGGAAGGCTCGTTAGCGCATTGTTCACACACCCTTGACGCGCTATCCGCGCTCATTGTACCTGGGGGCTTCTTTCACAGAAGCTTAATTATAAGGGCTTCATGCCCAATACATGTGTCAAACTTCCGCATGTACCTTTTATTCACAATTATATTCATCGATATGACTTAAGTTTTGGCCAAGCTGGGTTGCCTGGCTCCTGTGCTTACCCCTACATTCTCGATTGTTCGGCTAGGTGGTAAAGGGAGCACCTCTGCGACTGTTACCGCCGGGTCAGCCGAACGTGTACCTCAGACTGGGTGAAGCCGAAAGCTAGCGTTCTTAAGAGAATATTCGGTCGGTGAACTAAAACAAGATTTCTTACCTATTTATTTATCTGCCCCCAGATGTTTTTCTGCTTTTTTCGCAGCCCGGACATGCACTTTAGGGCATGTCTCCCAGGGAAAGGAACCCCTAATGGAACTATTCTCCCTGGAAGATGTTTCTTACTAACCATGTAATATAACATAACTAGTTGGGCACTTTTCTGATAAAGCACTAATGACCCCTACGCCTGGTCTCCACGCATGCCTCGGTTTTTATATAACCGCGAGTGTATTCGGACACACTCCGGACTATCGGGTCCCGAGGTTGAAGCGAAAAGGTCCGCTAAGACAAACGATCTACAATCCGGCTAGAAGGCATTTTACATGTCACTTTAAATTTGACTGATTGTATTCCTCTTCAATGCCATCTAATAGGCTTTCTAGTTTACAGTCCTGCTGGGAATACTTTGCGGCCAATGCTACCTGGCCCTACACTAAGCACAAAGGGATCTCCTTCCCATCAGGCCCCACAGGTCCGACCTCGGCCATGTGGTTTGGGTCAGCCTTCGTGTACCGCGTCTTCACCATGGCCCAGGCCTCCCTGGCGCCTTGATGACAGGCCGATATCTTCCATAATCGGAAGCGCCGCGCCCTCGGAGCCTCTCTCGCAAGCTCCCCAAGGCCTTCGGGCAGGGAGACAGATGGCCACAAGGCCTGGCGACGCCTTTTCATCACCTGCCGAACTTCGTTCGTGCAGTTGTAAGACTTCGGAAGAAGGTCACCCAGAGAACCGGCATTTCCTCTGCGGGACGGCCTGTGAGCATACCTACAGACATAACTCTGTTAGTCGACTTCCTCGCTGAACTCTTTTTTCAAAGTTCGTTTATGCACTTACTAAAAATGCCGCGTCGAAGCCGCCGATTCTCCTTAATGGAGTCAGACAGCTGGGCACGAACATCCTTTAGCTCCTCACCCAGCTGGGTGTTGGCATCTTGGAGGTTATTTTTCTCCCGCCTCACCCTCGTAAGCACGTTCTCGCCGGCCTTTAACCGGAGCAAGAGCTGTTTCTTGTCCGGATCTACCCCGGTACCATCTGCAATGTCATTGTCAGATCTATACACACGCCGCACTTCATAACATACTTATCTTTTAAAAGCGTATGTTACCAGAGGGGGTATCCTTGGCTTCCCCTGTCGTGGCTTGTGCGGCCTCAACTTGGGCTTTGCACTCTTCAAGCTCCTTGGACAATTGGGTATTCTTTTCTCAGAAGATCCTCAAGATAATAAATGATCCTTAAATCAGTTATTCTAACTATTTTAAGTCTCGCGGGCTACTAGTATATATAACCATCAAATTTTCTCACCCTTATGTCTTTCACATACTACTCCGTGGCTCTGGCTAGACCATTTTGAGCGGCACGGAGGTGCGCATCTCCCGAATTGAAGGCATCCAATGCCTCTTGGGAGAAACATGCGTCACGAAGAATTGTCTGGCGGCGCCTGTGATTCATGGAACTCTCCACCTCGGAGTTGGTGGCGGACAATCTGTCGGCATCCTCTGTCAGAGGAGCGTCCGACGCACGCCTAGTGTTCGCCTCCGCTTCTGGGCCTGGCTTTGAAGCCTGGCTGGCGGAGGCTCGATTGGCAACCTCTCCGGATATAATCCGGCGAGCGCTATTTTTCTTGAAAAGAGCGCGAGCGTTAGTATGCCTTCCGGAATAAAACCTGGGAATAAGGCGACACGCCATACCGTTGCGCCGGCGCTTCAGTCCGGACCGCACTTCTTTTTAGCCTGCTGGGCCGTGCTGCCCCTTGTTGGCTAGCCACCGCAGGTTCGGCCTTCCGCCTCAAGGGCTCCCCCTGCAAAACACCATTGATATACGGTGGTCAAAGATAAGCACGGAGGGATCATTTCTAAAGTATTGGGGCTTCGATCTCAATTACCTATGAGGCTAGAAATATTCCGGGGTAATCGGCCGGAATGGCAACCAAGGCATTGTCGACGCTCAGTTGGTAAAATACCCCATCGATCAGCTCCACGGATATGTTCGGATCCTCTTGGGAGGCTGGATCGAGGGACCTTTCCGGATCCTCAGGTTGTGGAGGTGGGCTGTTTATATCCTTCACGGCCCGGCGCAATTCCTGCGTCAAAATCACAAGATAAGGTACTTAACTATGGGAATATGGAACAGATGGGCATAAAGAAATGTCCGCTTACCCAGCTTGGAGGATTGTTCATAGAAAACCCGTCCTGAGGATTGACGCGAAGAAATTCTTCCTCTTCTCCCTTGTACAATGCGGACAAGATTTTCATCAGATCGGCGACCGATCCCGGCCCCTTACTGCCATGACGGGTGGCATCATCCTCCCCGTTTAAATCCCACATGGGGTGGCACCTATACTGGAGCGGCTGCACTCCCTGCATAATACATGTGGCCATGACCCCGATCATGGTCAATCCGGAATGAGCCAACAACCTTATTCGGCTCATCAAGTAAAGGACGTCCCTGTCATTCTCCCTCTGGGGGCTCCGAGGACGCCAGCTTAGGCGTTTCTTCACAGGAGCATTACTGAACTCTGGGAGGCCGATCCGAACAGGGTCCGGCAGGGGGACGTCTTCTATATAAAACCATTCCGAAGGCCAGTCTTCGGACGCCTTCTTCGGGGTTCCGGATAGATATCTGTTCCGGCGATGCACCATAGTTCGGCTCCGCCCACTTGATATATCGACCCCTCCTGAGAACGGTGTAAGAGGCAGAACAGCCTCTTCCACAGCGCGAAATGATCCTCGATGCCCAAGAACAGCTCGCAAAGGGCCACGAAGCCCGCAATATGCAGAATGGAGGCAGGCGTAAGGTTGTGCAACTGGAGGCTATAGAACTCCAGGAGCCCCCGGAGAAACGGATGAATTAGAAATCCAAGCCCTGTTATCAAATAAGGGACAAGGCATACCCGGTCTCCTCGGGAAGGACTGGGGATGCTCTCCGCTTGTTTTCCGCCCTTATAGGTGGCGAGTCCGGCTCGAACCGGAACCATGAAGGCAGGGGGAAGAAACCCCTTGGTTTGGAGCGTCACTAACTCACTGTGCGGGACGGAGCATCTCTCCCAATCTCCAGGCTGAGGACTAGGAGGGCGAGAGGAGGAGCCGCGTCGACAGTCCAAGATGGAATGGGTTTACGCTGATGCGCCTCGATGAAAGCTTCATGAAGGGAAGGTGGTGTGATTTGGATCTAGATCCTCGCCTCTTATATAGGAAGCTCATTTGGCGCAGCTATGGGGATAAATGTAAAATACCCTGGCTTTTCGTGATTCATTCAACACATGGAAGATGGCCATTATTGGGCGTGGAAGCCAAGGAGCGCGATGTTTACGAGAAGCGGACACTATTCAAACAGTGGGACACATGATTTGGAGAAGAACCCGCCTTTGCAATGTCAAGGCAATCTATGCGCCGGACTCGTCGTCATTGAAGCCTGGTTCGGGGGCTACTGAGGGAGTCCCGGATTAGGGGGTGCCCGGATAGCCGGACTATGACCTTTGGCCGGACTCCTGGACTATGAAGATACAAGATTGAAGACTTCGTCCCGTGTCCGGATGGGACTTTTCTTGGCGTGGAAGGCAAGCTTGGCGATACAGATATGTAGATCTCCTACCATTGGAACCGACTATGTGTAACCCTAACACTATTCGGTGTCTATATAAACCGGAGGGTTTTAGTCCGTAGCACGAACAACAATCATACCATAGGCTAGCTTCTAGGGTTTAGCCTTTCTGATCTCGTGGTAGATCTACTCTTGTACTACCCATATCATCAATATTAATCAAGCAGGAGTAGGGTTTTACCTCCATCGAGAGGGCCCGAACCTCGGTAAAAACATCGTGTCCCTTGTCTCCTGTTATCATCTGCCTAGACGCACAGTTCAAGACCCCCTACCCGAGATCCGCCGGTTTTGACACCGACAGCGCCTCGAACGGTGCCCAGTAGATGAAACCCGCACCTACACCGCCACGTTTGGCCTCGCCGGCGGCTAAACGCCGGCGAGTTTGACCCCGTTTGACCACGGGTGCGCCCAGTTTGACCCCGGTCAATGATGTGGTGGTGCCACCGCTAATTAATCTAGGGTTAGTACTAATTATAGTTAGTTGAAACTAATGACACTGATACGCGGGACCCACTGTCACGTTTGACCTAGACCTTTCCGTTGACCACTAACGTCTCCCTGACGTAATGCTGATGCAGTAATTTGTTTACTGGAATTATTCTTATACAGGAAATTCCAGAAATTAGCCAAAACTTCTAAAAATCATAGAAAATCAACCGTAAATGAAACAAGTTAATTTATATATGAAAAATGATCAGAAAAATCCAATCTATCCATCTGTACTTGTTTCATGCATGTTATAACACATTAACCTTGTTGTTTAGGTGAAACAAGTTAATGCACTATTATGACCTCTTAAAATGGGTTTGCATTTGAATCTTTGGTTCAAATGGACTCATCTCAATCTGTTCTAGCTTGCATTAGCCAAAACACATTCATATTGCCATGTCAGAGCATGCTTCATATTGTGCATTGCATTCATCGTGTTTCTTCTCTGTTTACCGGTGTTGTTCCCCCTCGATAGACGTTGTACCGACGTTGTGATCGTTGACACTGATGAAGACTCAATGCTATCTTCGAAGTGCTGTGCAAGCAAAACCCCTTTGTTCATTCCGATACAATCCTACTCTCTCGCTCCTGCTCTCTTTATCTGCATTAGGACAACAATGATTCATCTGTTTACTTGCTGCGGTAGTTGAACCCCTTTATCCTCTCGCATGACCTGTCATTGCCACAAAGAAATAGATGAAACCCACTAGCTTGAGTAGGAGTTGTTTGAGCCCTGATGTGCCTACTCATTCATGCTTGTTTGTCGTGCCTGCTATTGCTTAGAGTTGTGTTAGGTCTGATTCATCGGGGATGAATCGGAGGTGTGTGAACATGTCCTACTGTTGAGAGCTAAGTGTGTGAACAAAATTTGGTAAAGGTAGCGGTGAGAGGCCATGTAGGAGTACATGGTGGGTTGTCTCATTGAAACCATCCTCAGGAACTGAGTTCTGTGTTTGTGATCCATGAACAGCTACTACCACGCATTGTGCCCGAAAACAATGGACCCTCTCGACTTATTAACTGCCCTTGCCCTCTGTCCAGGAGTTGCAACTAGTTTCTGGTGTTTGTAGGATATGTGTTGGAGGCCGTATGAAGGCGCTGACCCTAGGGGTGGGCTATGATGCGGTCGATACACTGTGGGTTCGTGTACCGAGCACCTGCTTGGTGTCTCGGGAACCCTGCACACATCGCTTGGGGCTGTGAGCGAAACCCGCCGGATCTCCTCATGGATGGAACCCGAATAGGCGATAAACCTGGACTAGAGACTTGTGTGGTTAGTCAGGTCGTGGCCGACTCTCGCCAAAGCTTCCGCTTGAAGGTTGCCGAGATACACGACGTGTACATGGTGGTATGTGGTGAGAGCGTGTGTGAAGAAGTACACCCCTGCAGGGCTAACATCATCTATTCGTATAGCCGTGTCCGCGGTAAAGGACTTCTGGGTTGCCTGTACAGTTCATAGACAAGTGAAAGTGGATACTCTAAAATGCGCAAGATAAGCGTGAGTGCTATGGATGGCCTTCTCGTAGGGAGACGGGAGAGGATCCATAGTGGTGTATTGATATGGTGAATATGTGGAGTCGTGTGCGCCACCTCAAAAGAGTTACTTGCAGTCGTAGTTCAGGTTAGCCACTGAGTCAAAGCTGGCCTGCTGCAGTTAAACTCCACCACCCCCCTTTATTGATACCGATGCGTATGTAGTTAGTTCTGATGTAAGTCTTACTGGGTACATTTGTACTCACGTTTGCCTATTTTATGTTTTGCAGAGAGATGTCACTCTCGCTAGTAGTTCCGTGTGGAGTTGGACGTGTAGCTTGTTACCTCAGCTACGATCTTGTGCCCTCGGCAGGACTGGTAGATTGTCAGGCTTCTAAGCCTTTTTCATTTGAAGATGTCTGTACTCAGACATGTTAAGCTTCCGCATGTGCTTTGATTTGTTTGCTCTGAATGTTGGGTCATGAGACCCATGTTTGAGCCAAACAACAACTTGGAGAGTTGGAAGATAAAAGCTTGTCCGACTTAGTTTATTTTAAGGGATATCCTTTTGTGTGTGTGTTGAAGAAAGATGATACCTTCACCAATTGGTCCTCCTAATCAGTTGTTGGATCTGTTGTCTTGCCAAAACTTTGACTTGAGTATGGGCTATCATCAAGTCAAATCAGAACCAGCGATGTTCGTAATGTTATCTTACTCGTGGTTGATCCCTCGAGCATACACCATTACATCTTTTGGTCTGACCAATGCTATCACCGTGTTCACATGATGGTGGAAGTCCAGTGATGCCCATCAGCAACATTTTGTCTCCCCCATGATTCATGTTGAACATCAACCTAGCGTTGAAAACTTTGTAAGCAATGTATTTGTGTTCCGTTCATGAAGCTTATGCTTGGATGGAAGAAGTGACTTCCTCTAATTCACGTGCATTTGATGTAAGTTGCCGCCGTGAATCCGAGAAAGTTTGTTTTTACTTCCTCTGGAATCGTCCCAAGTTAGTCATGCACGTGTGAAGTGCCCTATGGTTTGATAGGTTGGCCGCCTCCACTCCATATGTGTTTCCTAGCACACCAAGCCACTGATTGATTTGCTCAAGGAAAAGGAGCGTGTTGTGCTAATTCTAGATCATGCACAAGATTCCGTTATCCTCGATGATGGTTCCCAACCAGAACTCGGTAGTATTTTTATTAGAAGACTACTATGTGGTCATGCTTGTCTGGGACAGCGTGTTCACATGTTGTAGCAAAACTTGCTCATGTTTTGGAGCTTGCTATCATAGTTCATTTCCTGAGAATCCCGCAAGGTTATCTCGTTGGTTTGTGTTGCAAACTTTCTTTCCCAGACATGCTGTCTGAAATATCCCGTTCCCAGCCAGATCCAAATCTCAGGCAGATATGATGGTTGGAACATTCCCGTCATTTGCATTTTGTTCCTAGCTTGCACCGTCTTTGTGCCATTTCACTATGGGCTGCCTTCTTAGTAACTCTTGTTCAGGATCTTCCTCAAAAGTGGCCCTACCTTGGGTCCCATCCATCTCCGATGATAAGAAAAAATCATCCATTGCGTTGTCTTCAACAAGGTAGTCCACATCATCCATCCTAGTCCGAGTATGCCATTCTTTCGAGCTCTTTCAATCAATCAATTGTAAATTGCCTTAAGCTGGTATGAAGAGTTTTCATGATTTCTAAATCAAAGGTAATTCTTTTTGCCACTTAAGGGGATATATCTACGAGTCACCATCCCTAAGGTTTCTTGTTGTGGTATCATGGCAACTCAACTCCTCGCTACGTTGACAATCGATCACCACCTTCTTAAGTGTGGAATTGTTGCCTACCTAGTGAACCTCCGACATCTGCTCCACTCCACCCCTTTGGATGAAAGCTTCGTATCTCAGCTTGGGAGATGTTCTTACCTCTCACTCCATGAGTTGATCTTGAATACTCGATCTTCGAGGAGATAGTTTTCTGTAGAGTCTCCTTCTGTCGTCATCGTGTTGGATGAAGATCTCGCAGGCAAACACGTCAAGATCGATTTGAGTCAACAAATCAACACCCTCAAGAAGACAGCTGGATCATGAAGTTTGTGATACTTAGTGTCCCCTTTGTCTTCTCACCTCACGTCTTGAATCTCGGGACGAGATTCTTGTTTAGTGGGGGTGAGTTGTCACATCCCTAATTCTGGTCTGACGTAGGCTAGTTTCCTTGTGAGCATCATGTTTAAATTCAAATGAAATTTGAATTGAGGAATTTTCAAAGCCTTAGAAAACCCCTAAAAATAACCAACATTTAAATCTCATCAAATGAGTCCAAGAAAATGTTCCTTTTATTCTGTGAAAATATTGGCATGAGGTGAAATTCAAACCAATATTTTTGGAGTCATAGAAATAATTTATTTGGGCCTTGATTTAAATCAATAATATATTTGGGTTGGAATTATTTCTGTTATATAAGAAATAATATCCAAATAATCCTAAACTGAAATGTTCCATGTTGGGTTTAATCCATACAGTGAGCATGAGCAGTTTGGTGATTTTTGGAAGTGCCTAGGTATTTTTAGGAAAGCCACAAACTTGCAGAAATATTTAAAACAGAAACAAATGAGAACCCCTTACCCGGCCAAACCCACGCCCCGGCCCATCTGGGCGGCTCAAAGATCGTGGCCGGCCTGCGTACCACCGCTTGCTCTCCGCCAGGGGAGGTGACGCCGACGAGCGCGAGCTCGCCACGGCGCCACCTACTTGCCGCCTCGCCGCTGGACGGGCTGGACGACCTCCACGTCGCGCTTCGACCCCGACACGCCCACTCTCCCCCGCCTCTCCCTCCTTCCCCTCCGCCATGGCCGAAGCAGCCGTCGCCATCCCGCCGCCGTAGCCGTAGCCACCGTCGACTCTGCGTCGCCCGATCGTGTCCACGAGCTCCGCCACCCTCCTATCCGTCGAGAAGGCCGAGCCCCGAGCGCTCGTGTGCCCCGAAGCCACCGCATCGACCTCGCCCGACTCCGCCACAACCGGAGATCCCCTTCGCCATCACCGTCGCAGCAGGCCGTCCCCGACCTCGCTGTCAGCTCCGTTACAACCGCCGTGAGCCCAGCTGCCTCCCCATCCTCCCCGTTCCCTCTCTCGAGCTACATAGCGACTGCACGTAGCTCACCCGCACGCGCCGCCGCGGAGCTCGTCGCCGACGAGGCTCCGGTCGCCCAACGGCCGCGCCACCTTGTCCACTAGCCCTAACGCACCCCCAGGAGCTCAACGCCCTAACCCACGCGCCTCGCCGTGCCCCCTAGCGACGAGTCCGAGCTCACCCGAGCTCCGGTCGCCGCCAAACTCATCGTCGGCGTCATCTCCGGCGACCCCGAGCCCAAACACTAGCACCACCCGCCGCGGCTCGTTCCCAGCTGCCCGTAGAGCTTAACGGCGCCTCGAAGGGTGCCCTATAGACGAAACCCGCACCTGCACCGCCGCGTTCGGCCTCGCCGGCGGCTAAACACCGGCGAGTTTGACCCCGTTTGACCACGGGTGGGCCTAGTTTGATCCCCCTGGGTCAATGACAGGTGGGGCGAGCCGGCTAATTAATCTAGGGTTAGTACTAATTATAGTTAGTTAAAACTAATGACACTGACACGTGGGACCCACTGTGAGGTTTGACCTGGACCGTTCCGTTGACCACTGTCGTCTCCCTGACGTAATGCTGATGCAGTAATTTGTTTACTGGAATTATTCTTATACATGAAATTCCATAAATTAGCCAAAACTTCTAAAAATCATAGAAAATCAACCATTACTCCAAATGAAATAATTTATATATGAAAAACTGATCAGAAAAATCCAATCTATCCATCTGTACTGGTTTCAAGCATGTTATAACACCTTAACCTTGCTGTTTAGGTGAAACAAGTTAATGCACTATTATGACCTCTTA
Source organism: Aegilops bicornis (assembly GCA_021605145.1). Lineage (NCBI taxonomy): Eukaryota > Viridiplantae > Streptophyta > Magnoliopsida > Poales > Poaceae > Aegilops > Aegilops bicornis. The sequence goes on from CM038675.1 coordinate 773,183,460, forward strand.
AAATGGGTTTGCATTTGAATCTTTGGTACAAATGGACTCATTTCAATCTGTTCTAGCTTGCATTAGCCAAAACACATTCATATTGCCATGTCATAGCATGTTTCATATTGTGCATTGCATTGATCATGTTTCTTCTTTGTTTGTCGGTGTTGTTCCCCCTCGGTAGACGTTGTACCGACGTTGTGATCGTTGACACTGATGAAGACTCAATGCTATCTTCAGAAGTTCCAGGCAAGCAAAACCCCCTTGTTCATTCCGATACAATCCTACTCTCTCGCTCCTGCTCTCTTTTACTGCATTAGGACAACAATGATTCATCTGTTTACTTGCTGCGGTAGTTGAACCCCTTTATCCTCTGCATGACCTGTCATTGCCACAGTAAATAGATGAAACCCACTAGCATGCGTAGGAGTTGTTTGAGCCCTGATGTGCCTACTCATTCATGCTTGTTTGTCATGCCTGCTATTGCTTAGAGTTGTGTCAGGTATGATTCATCGGGGATGAATCGGAGGTGTGTGAACATGTAATACTGTTGAGAGCTAAGTGTGTGAACACGATTTGGTAAAGGTAGCGGTGAGAGGCCATGTAGGAGTACATGGTGGGTTGTCTCATTTAAACCGTCCTCAGGAACTGAGTTCTGTGTTTGTGATCCATGAACAGCTACTACCACGCATTGGGCCTGAAACCAATGGACCCTCTCGACTTATTAACTACCCTTGCACTCTGTCCAGGAGTTGCAACTAGTTTCTGGTGTTTGTAGGATATGTATTGGAGGCCATGCGTAGCGCTGACCCTAGGGGTGGGCTATGATGCAGTAGATACACCGTGGCCCGGTGTACCGACGCCCGCTAGGGAACCCTGCACACATCGTGTGTGGCTGTGAGCGAAACCCCGGCCGGATCTCCTCGCAGATGGAACGCGAATAGGCGATAAACCTGGACTAGAGACTTGTGTGGTTAGTCAGGTCGTGGCCGACTCCCTCGCCAGGCTTCCGCTTGAAGGTTGCCGAGATACACGACGTGTACATGGTGGTAAGTGGTGAGAGCGTGTGTGAAGAAGTACACCCCTGCAGGGCTAACATCATCCATTCGAATAGCCATGTCCGCGATAAAGGACTTCTGGGTTGCGTGTACAATTCATAGACAAGTGAAAGTGGATACTCTAAAATGCGCAAGATAAGCGTGAGTGCTATGGATGGCCTTCTCGTAGGGAGACGGGAGCGGATCCATAGTGGTGTATTGATATGGTGAATATGTGGACTCGTGTGCGCCACCTCAAAAGAGTTACTTGCAGTCGTCGTTCAGGTTACCCAATGAGTCAAAGCTGGCTTGCTGCAGTTAAACTCCACCACCCCCCTTTATTGATACCGATGCATATGTAGTTAGTTCTGATGTAAGTCTTGCTGGGTACATTTGTACTCACGTTTGCCTATTTTATGTTCTGCAGAGAGATGTCAGTGTCGCTAGTAGTTCCGTGTGGACTTCGACGTTTAGCTTGTTACCTCAGCTACGATCTTGTGCCCTCGGCAGGATTAGATAGTCAGGCTTCTAAGCCTTTTTCATTTGTAGATGTCTGTACTCAGACATGTTAAGCTTCCGCATGTGCTTTGATTTGTATGCTCTGAATGTTGGGTCATGAGACCCATGTTTGTAATATCTCGCTCTTCGGAGCCTAACGAATAAATACTTGAGTCGTAGAGTTATGTTGTGATGCCATGTTGTACTTACACATATCGAGCATAATATGTGTATGTTTGAAATGCTTGGTATGTGTGGGATCCGACAATCTAGTTGTTTATCCTTGGCATCCTCCCTTATGGGGAAACGTAGTCTAGTGCTTCCTTGAGCCATAGTAGTCCGCTACAGCCCGGTTCACCGGAGTCCTGCTAGCCCAAAGACTACCGCCAGACGCTTGACTGCCGGCATGTGTTTCACTTCGCCTCGTGGTTCTGTCCTTCGGGGAAATGTCACACGGTGACATCTGGAGTCCTGCCTAGCCTGCTACAGCCCGGGTTCCCGGAGTCCTGTTAGCCCAGCGCTACAGCCCGGCTTAACACGCTGCTAACCGACATGCTTGAAGTCGATTCATGTATGCCTGTCCCCATGGGTTAGTGCCGCTTGGGGTTCACGACTAGCCATGTCGGCTCGGGTTCTCTGTTATATTGATGCTAGCGACACTATCATATATGTGAGCCAAAAGGCGCAAACGTTCCCGGGCCATGGTAAGGCGACACCCGTGGGAATACCGTGCGTGAGGCCGCAAAGTGATATGCGGTGTTACCGGCTAGATTGATGTGACCTAGAATCGGGGTCCTGACATCAAGTATATGTTCCTATGGCCAAGAGATCATGCAACTCACTGACACCGGAGGAGTACCTTGTGTATACCAAACGTCGCAACATAACTAGGTGACTATAAAGGTGCTCTACAGGTATCTACGAGGGCGTCAGTTGAGTTGGCATGGATCAAGACTGGGATTTGTCACTCTATATGACGGAGAGGTATCTCAGGGCCCACTCGGTAATATAACATCACAATAAGCTTGCAAGCAATGTGACTAATGGTTTAGCCACGGGATCTTGTATTACAGAACGAGTAAAGAGACTGGCCAGTAACGAGATTGAACTAGGTATGGAGATAGCAACAATATAATCTTCGGGAAGTAACATACCGATAGACAAAGGGAACTACATACGGGATTAGCTGATTCCTTCACATTGAGGTTCGACCGATAAGATCTTCATAGAATATGTGGGAACCAATATGGGCATCCAGGTCCCGCTATTTATTATTGACCGTAGAGGTGTCTCGATGATGTCTGCATAGTTCTCGAACCCGCAGGGTCTACACACTTAATGTTTGGTGGCGATATAAGTATAGTTGAGTCATTATGGTGGCTACCGAAGGTTCTTTGGAGTCCCGAATGAGATCCCGGACGTGAAGAGGAATTCTGGAATGGTCCGGAGGTGAAGATCGATACATTTGACAAATGGTATTGGAGTCCGAAATTGTTCCGGGGTACCGGGTGATGACCAGCATGACCGAAAGGGGTTTCGGGGGGTCCCGACAAGTTTTGGGGGCCTCATGGGCCAAGGGAAGGGGGCAAACCAGCCCACTAAGGGGCTGAGCGCCCCTCTCAGCCCACCTCACGTAACTAGGAGAGGTGGGGCGCCCCATCTAGGGTTCCCTCCACCTGACTTGGGGGGCAAAGCCACCCTAGGGTTTCCCTAGGGGGACGCCCCATCTGCCTTGGCCACCACTCCTAGATTGGATCTAGGGCGCCTCCTGCTCCTCCCTTCACCCCTATATATAGAGAGGTACACCACTTCACAAACGTTGAAAAGGCTCATCGCACATGGATTCCGGACCCATTGCTACCGACTTCTCATTAATGCGGATGGCGCATCAGACATATCAGCAGCTCGAGGCCTCATTGGACATGAGTTTTATTACTTAACCATGTGCAACGTATGCCACATTGCACACGGGCTTATTTGCAATGCGTGCAGTAATAACAAAAACACATGATTTCAGATGTAAACATCACATCACATTGACAAGGTCATATCTATATAGCATAACCCACATGCATATGGCGAAGTTATAGATGACATCCATATGTATGACAAACTTCAAAGCTAACATAACACTTCCATACCATTAATCACAGATCACAGTCATGCATCAAATTGCAAAACAATCGAAATCTAATTAGCAAAGTGCTAGAAATTTAATGGGTATCAACAAGGCATATGTAGGGCATGGGATACGATTAGGAATTATATGATAGGTGATCTACTATAGGTGCCCTAAGTACTAGTAGGTGCCTTCTGGTTTTGAAGATCTTCTTTGGGGTGAGAGTGCTTGGTCTGACATCTCGTTGCACCAACCAATATTGGAGGACGAGCAACAATTCCTTCCTGAATGTGTTTTCTTGGAGTGTTGCGCCCTTTTTCCACTAATTAGTATGGCATCATAGCTTCGGTGACTGTTTAGGAAGGCCGTCGCGAGGCATGTCCTATGTAGATGACCTCAAGTTTTATAATTTTCCTTGTAAGCTCATTTGTTTAAAATATATGGTTGTGTGTATCACTCGATGCAAGGTCTAGGGTCTTTCCCTCTATCTGAGAATGAAAAAGATCAGTAGGTTCTTAGCGAAGTTCTACTGAGATTCCGCCACCACCACCGCCACCACGCCGTCGTGCTGCCGGAGGACTCGAGCTACTACTTCATCATCGCTCACTGGATCAAGGAGTTGAAGGCATCATTAAGCCGTACGTGTGTTGAAGGCGGAGGTCCCGTCCGTTTGGCACTATAAAGGAGTTCGCGGGACGGATTGTGATTGAATCACGAAGACGTTCGACTACATCAACCGCGTCTCTTAAATCTTCCGCTTAGCGATCTAAAAGGGTATGTAGATGCAGTCTCTCCTCCCGTAGATGGTCATCTCCTAGATTGGGTCTTGGTGAACGTAGGAAATTTTTTGTTTCCCATGCAACCTTTCCCAATAGTGGCATCATGAGTTAGGTCTATGCGTAGATGAAATCACGAGTTTGTGGGCGTTGATATTCAGATTTCTTCCTTCCTTGGTCTTTTCTTGATTCAGCGGTATTGTGGGATTAAGCGGCCCAGACCAACCTTACACGTCCACGTACGTGAGACCGGTTCCATCGACAGACATGTGACTTTGTTGCATACAGATGGCTGGCGAGTGTCTGTCTCTCCCAACTTAGTTGAATCAGATTTGACAAAGGCGGTCCTTGTAGAAGGTTAAATAGGAACTTACATATCACCGTTGTGGCTTTTCATAGGTAAGTACCATTCTTGCTAGATACCCATAGCAGCTATGTAAAACATGCAACAACAATTAGAGGACGTCTAACTTGTTTTTGCAGGGTATGTTGTGATATGATATGGCCAAAGACATGATGAGATATATTTGATGTATGAGATGATCATGTTTGTAATAGTTTATATTGACTTGCATCTTGTGGCACCCCGGCTCAGAGAAACCGGAACGCCCCGTATTCCAGCCCAGAGATCGAGGAGAAGTCTTCTGGAATACGGCACTGCTTGACATAGAACAAATCAGCTGTTATTACAAGAATAAATACAAAGGTCTGATATTACAAAGAAGTACATCAGCATGGTGACACTACGCCTGCGATACTACACTTGCTCTATGCTAGCAGCGGAACAACTCGTAGCAGCGGAAATCTTCTAGCAGCGGAACAACGATGAAGGTGGTGAACTCCACTCTGCTGGGACTCTGGCTGGGACACGATCTAGCTCGCACGAACGGAAATCATGACAAGCAATCAAGCAATCACGGCATCACCTGCAATCTGTCATGACACACCAGGTGAGTACATTGAATGTACTTGCAAGCTCACAACAACCAAAAACATCAAGGCAAGACAACAACATAGCATTAAGCAGGTTAATTAAATTAACAGCTACCATAATATAACAACAACTCCTAAGCATAATATGAAACTACTACAATACTGATAAATCACCATCTCCGATCTCCATAACCATATCTCTCTTGGCTAACCGGTCAAGCAATATACCATCTCGATCACCTCGTGATCAAAACCAAACTGTAACCGTGATCCTTACGTTTCTTGTGATCTATATGATATAAGCAGTAATACTTCCCTGCTTATGTAAACACCTTGGTGTACAACCGTGTCAGTAAGACCCTGTTTCTCTTGTTGATAGCATTCCGATAACCCCTGTTCAAGAATTCATCCGATTAACCAGTTAACTTGCCGATTTATCCCTACTCGTAGGGTCACCGAGTAGCCGACAAACCGATAAATCGTCCGATTAATTGATTAAATGGCCGATTAACTTGCTGATTAGCCTATTAATCCCCTACTCGCTAGCCAACCGAGCAGCTACCAGTTAACAATTTCCTCAACAATGCCGATAACCACCGATGGACGAGAACTTTGCCTATTGGTCCGCCTCCTTCAACGAGCAGGAAAAATGGTTCTCTTCATGCCACGCCCTTGGTATCGATGTTGTTGCCGACATAATCGACAGGCTACCATCTGACATGCCTTGCTTGCATGATCACTCAAGACGTCTCCACCCTTCCTACTTTTAACCCACATGGTGGGCCCATAACCCACAGTTCCACACGATCGAAACCTAACTCTCCTGTACAACCCTGTTTCTAAAGTAATTCCTCACGCTTGGCTTCGTATGTAATTCACGAGCCACCTTTCGTGGGATCATCAATTCTGATATTAAACACAATACCTATACCCGTTGCCTTGTTTCAGGCAACGACGATTGTCTATCTGTTTCAAACTTCTTATGGTATCTTCTTACTTTGCTCAACGTGTGTTTTATTTGTCAACTCGAGAGGTACTCATATGCTCATTCATGGGTTAATCCCATGTTATTACCCTTATAGCATTCCGTCGTTTCCGATCTACCCCGTTACCTATTCGTAAATACGATGAAGATCCCGAAGAAAGGATGCCGACTTCATCATGATGATCTGAAGCAGAGAAATGAAGACATCAATGTAATGGATCGATCTCTTCGAGAAGAGCCACTAAGACCGAGAAGACTCATCAGAATTTTCCCCTTAGTCCCCCTCTTAAATCTCGGGACGAGATTTCTTGTAGTGGAGGAGATTTGTAACGTCCGGATAATTAGGCTACAGTAATCCCACATTAATGATGCCACGTCACCACGGTTATAGTTGTTAATCTCGTGTTAGTTCAAAACCGATTCGAAATTCAAACTTAAAATAGAGCCAAACAGTAAAAATTCTCAAACATGAAAACTAAAATGTTCATCATGTGGCAAATAATCCCCAACTTATTTTGGTGTTGGAACCAACCTTTTTCAAAATGTTTAAATGCCCTAAACTAAATAAAAACACTGGCTGAAATAACAATTTAATTGCTTTTTAAATTATAAAAATATTAAACTAACTTGTTTTGGTATCAAACTAGGTTTGGCTGTGGCCTATATTAATGATACTAATTTAGCTGCTGACTCGGTATATTATATAACTAAAATATATAGAAGCTAAGTTAGAAAGGAAAAATAGATAAAAGGAAAAGGTCAAACAAACAAAAAAAAACATAAAAATAGAACACCCCCCTGCCCATCTGGGCCATGATCCAGCCAGCCGGCCCACTGGCCCAACCGCGCCCCTGGCCTATATGGCCCGCCAACAACCGAACCCTAGCAGTTCAACCCCCATCCCCCCCACTCGCACCCGGTCCCCCCCACTTCATCCACTCCCCCCACGCCTCGCTCCTCCTCTCCCCACCCCATCTGGATCGAGACCGGGGCAACTGAGCCCCCGAACCACCGACGCCACCGCCCCGATCCCGGTCCCTCCCGGAGCTGCCACGTCGTCGTCGACTGCCTCGTCGCCGTTCCATGCTCGACCTCCTCTTCGTCAGATCCCGCCGGAACTCGTCGCGCCGCCAGACCTCCCTCACCGGACTGCCGCCGCCTCGCCATATCTTCCTCGTCGGACCTCCTCGAACTCCGTCGAGCACACTGCCCCGTTCCCTACTCCCCCTTGTGAGCCCCGACCTCTCCTCTCTCCCCCTCGCTCGTTCACCACGCCGTGCCTGCGCCGTGCCAGCGCCCGTCGCGCTCACGCGCCCGTGCCTCGCCAGCGCCCTTGACGCCCGGCAGAGCCTGACCTTGGCCTTCGCCTCCGTCGCCCCCTGCGCTCCGTCGCGCCCTGCTCCCTCGCCTCCGTCGCGCCCCTGCTCCCTCGCCTCCGTCGCCCCCGCACCCCGCATCGGCGCCGTGTACCGGTGGATTCGCCATGCCTTCTCGCACCACCACCTCATCCGGCTCCCCCGCCCTTGGGCTCGCTTCGCCCGACCCCTTGCGTTCCCCACGCCGGCCGGCCATCATGGCCGCCAGCGGGCCTCGCCCTGTCGCACTCCCTGCGGGCGAGCGCCCGCCCAGGCGCCCGTTGCCCCCTTCCTGGGTGGACTCGGGCGCACGCCCGCATGCCCGTAGTCGCTAAAGCCATTGGCCCTATAACAAGCAGGCCCCACCCCAGAACGAAAATTAAAAAATATATTTAAAAAAGTAAATAAATAAACAATTAAAATAATTAAAATATTAATTAAAGAGTTAATTAACTTAATTAATCCTGATTAGTTAACCTAATTAATTGTAGTTAATAAACCTAATCATTTTAGTTTGACTAACTAAACATGATTAGTTAGTCTTAGACAATGACAACCGGGTCCCACCATCAAATTGACCCAGTCAACCCCTGTTGACTGCTGACGTCAGCATGACATCATGCTGATGTCATAATTCCATTTTCGAATTAAATTAAATAATTAATTAAATTCTTGAAATTAATAAAATCTTTAGAAAATCATATCTTTTAATCCGTAACTCGGATTAAATTATTTTCAACATGAAAGTTGCTCAGGACGACGAGACAAATCCGGATACGCAGCCCGTTCGTTCGCCACACATCCCTAACATAGCAAACACGAAATTTCCCCCTCCGGTTCATCTGTCCGAAAACGCGAAACACCGGGAATACTTTCCCGGATGTTTTCCCCATTCGTCAGTATCACCTGCTACCGCGATTGGGCACCCCTAACACCGTTACTTGTCTTGTCATGCATCGTTATGCATCTGTTTGCATTGAATTCATTGTTTCTCCCCCCTATTCTTCCACTAGACACCGAGACCGACGCTGCTGCTGCCCAGTTCGACTACGAAGTTGACGACCCCTCTCTCTTGCCAGAGCAACCAGGCAAGCCCCCCCCCTCGATCACCAGATATCGCCTATTCTACTCTATACTGCTTGCATTAGAGTAGTGTAGCATGTTACTGCTTTCCGTTACACCTATCCTGATGCATAGCCTGTCCTTGCTACTAATGTTGTTACCTTTACCTGCAATCCTACATGCTTAGTATAGGATGATAGTATTCCATCTGTGGCCCTACATTCTTGTCCGTCTGTGCATGCTATACTATCGGGCCGTGATCACTCGGGAGGTGATCACGGGTATATACTATATACTTTATACATGATACATGTGGTGACTAAAGTCGGGTCGGCTTGTGGAGCACCATGAGTGGATCTTTGTGGCGGGCGGCAGGCGGAGTTGAGACCGCCTAGGAGAGAGGTGGGCCTGGCCTGCTCGGGCGTTCACGGATACTTAACACGCTTAACGAGATCATGGTATTTGATCTGAGTTGGGTCATTGACCTTATACGCACTAACCGCCACGTGGGACAAGATATGGGCAACCGGCGTCGTGGTATCAGCCGAAGCATTTCATGACGTCAGCGACTGAGCGGCGCGCGCCGGATTGGACTGGAACGCCACTAGGCTAGGTCTGCTTCCGGCCGCCCACGCAACGTGCAGGTGTGCTAAGGGCGATGGGCCCAGACCCCTGTGCGGATAGGTCTAGACTGGCGTGCTGACCTCTCTGTTATGCCTAGGTGGGGCTGCGACGTGTTGATCTTCCGCGGCCGGGCATGACCCAGAAAAGTGTGTCCGGCCAAATGGGATCAAGCGTGTTGGGTAATGTGGTGCACCCCTGCAGGAAGTTAATCTATTCGAATAGCCGTGATCTTCGGTAACAAGACGACTTGGAGTTGTACCTTGACCTTATGGCAACTAGAACTGGATACTTAATAAAACACACCCTTCCAAGTGCCAGATACAACCCGGTGGTCACTCTCTCTCAGGGTTACGAGGAGGGGATCGCCGGGTAGGATTATGCTATGCGGTGCTACTTGGAGGACTTGATCTACTCTACGCTACATCTTTGCAAGGCGCAGGTTGCCGAAGCGTAGTCTTCGACGGGATTAGCTATCCCTCTCTTATTACGGCATTCTGCGATTCGATCCTTGATATGGCCCTTTACACATATATCCATGCATATGTAGTGTAGCTCCTTGCTTGCGAGTACTTTGGATGAGTACTCACGGTTGCCTTGTTCCCCTTTTCCCCTATCTCTACTCGATTGCTTTGCGACTGCACGATGGAGCCTGTGAGCGACGCCACCGTCGATGACGACTACTACCCCGGAGGTGCCTACTACTACGTGCAGCCCGTTGACGACGACCAGGAGTAGTTTAGGAGGATCCCAGGCAGGAGGCCTGCGCCTCTTTCGATTGTATCCCAGTTTGTGCTAGCCATCTTATGGCAACTTGTTTAACTTATGTCTGTACTCAGATATTGTTGCTTCCGCTGACTCGTCTATGATCGAGCACTTGTATGCGAGCCCTCGAGGCCCCTGGCTTGTATTATGATGCTTGTATGACTTATTTATGTTTTAGAGTTGTGTTGTGATATCTTCCCGTGAGTCCCTGATCTTGATCGTACACATTTGCATGCATGATTAGTGTACGATTGAATCAGGGGCGTTACAAGTTGGTATCAGAGCTGACTGCCTGTAGGAATCTCCCTTCCACACTCCTTGGCCGAAGTCGAGTCTAGACATTGCAAAAACTTTTACTAACATGATTGTGTGTCCTATGGGCCCACGTCGTCATCGGGTGGTACTAGGATCTTTTACTCCTCGACCTTTACTCTGGGACTCTGATCTCTCTTCTATTCGGGTTAAATGAATTTTACTAAATCTAACATTAGGGTCTCGTTATCACTTTCACCCGGAGAGCCTCTTATTACTGATGACCGTCTGCTGCACGTGAAGACCCTAAAGATACTCTCCGTTATTAACCCGATAACTTGTGTTCATCGCGTTTGCAATTCCCTTCCACCGTCAACCCTTATGGATAACTACTTGCAGTTGTTATTCTTACATTCATCGATTGGTGTTGTTATTACAAGATACCCCGAAATTCTCTCTAATGTTTCGATAATCCTTTGAGCTTACTGCCTTGCTGTTCTTTGTCACCTGAATACCCCTACGGATAATTCTCGCACCTATCAAGTATCCGCTCATCCCCCTGTTGTTCATGTGTTTCACAATGGTCTTCAAAATACTATTCGATCCTCCAATAATCCTTAGCAGCTTTATTGCTCTGCAAATACTTGTCTACTTGCATTATGGATGCATCCCATGTATCTGGCAATATTCACTAGTATCTTTTGACACCGTCATTTTGATCCTATTGATTCAGCATGTGTGCGAATGCATGCAATCATCAGTCGAGTCCTAGGATTATCATTCCGGCTCAGACGTCATTTTGAACATGAGCTGGTTCTCGACCAAACTATCTGTCATCAATTGTGCCTCTGGTACATCCAACTTATCCATCCTTGATCAGAGCGACTGCTTCTGATTCTTTGTTTTGGAAATCGAAATTCCTTTGCTATCTAAGCATCAAATTATTCCGATGTTCTATAATATGATGCCCGTGCATTCTTCTTCCTCTGGTTGAGTACCGATGCTCATATCTGATCCCTTGTGGACCATCGGTTCCTTTGTCGGATTTTATCCGACAGTGTCCTTCATATTGAATCCTTGTGTAATTTCATCCATCTCTTAGTTTTTTTTGAATCATTGAGTTCATCACTCAACGTAGTCTAGCAGTTCAGTTCGACGAAAAGATGGACTAGGACTTAAGTAAGGGAGAGGACAACCCCTGTTTCTGGCTTACCTTCAATGAGTGAGTGCTATTCCCATTCCTTACTTTGATCCGACCCTGTTCCCCGACCAGTTTGCTGGCTCCGCGGTCGGGAAGGCAGGCGAAAAGCGCGCACAAAAGAAAAAGAAAGCTAAAAAGCTTATTTTGCAATCCATTATCTACCTTGAGAGCCTTTACATGGGTATATAATGCCTTTGGTAAATTGTATCATCTGCTTTTGAACAATGCTCTACTTTCGAGCTTGTATTATTTACCCCGAAGTTTGTGGTATATGTTCGTAAGATGCCCTGATGGGTTGAACCTATGCCTTCCTTACTATGTTTGAACTCGGAAGTTTTCACGGGTCATACTCATCTGGTATTTCACCAGGTAAAACTTTCAACACTAATGCCATTATCGAAACAAGAAGTGAATGTAAGGTTATGCTTTGGAGAAGTGCGAGTTGACCTTGAACTTGTGTTCATGCCCATGGACACGATGTAGATCTTATCATTAAAGCTTCTCTTAAATTAATTATTCCTTTGGTATAAGTTCAACTTATATCTAGGATCTGGCCTTTTGCAATCGTGGTTCCGACCATGTTCTCTTTTAAATACCATTTCTCGTGCAAGTTTAAGCACTTGTCTTCTGTAGAGCAATACCCCAGTCCAACTTCTACTTTGATCTGTCATCGAGTATTACCCCCCTGGTATCTCGAGATTATCATGGAACTGCATAACTTCTTATGAGTTCTTCATCAAGTGCTACATTCCCACTGATTCCAATTTTTCACGGGCTCTGAGTTATTAAACACTCAAAGACACCAATAACTGAACCGAGACCGCACTATGGTTCAACAACTCTTCGGTAAGCTTCTATAAGTACGAGTTTGTACCCGATCACATCATTCCTAGCCTGATCGGCTATGTCATTATCATGCTAAATTTTAACTGTGCTACCGGGTCCTTCTTCTCGGAGCACAAATTTCGACGGTGAGCTAATCTTACAATCGATCTTCCTCGTCATACCATTTGACCTTGTACAGCAAGCTTGATTTCGAGTTTGTGTCGTACCCATGGTTCCAATGACTTTTGGATTCATCATTTCCGTTGACTTGATGTCATCGCAAACCAGTTACATCTTCTCGAAACCTCTCGACAAATGTGTCGTGATCATCATCAACATTCTGGGGTCTTCCAAGATATCTATCGAATTCTTGATGAGAAATAGCATCCTTTGCCCTCGATGGTTTGGGTTATCATCCACAACATTATGGCATTCCCTCCAACACAAAAATTGTTCCTGTTTTGTGTTGTTCCTTGAGTTCTTTTCTAGCCTACTTATGTTATGATTCTACCACGGAGTATTACCATCTTTGATGTCAAGAATGTTGTGAGGATTGCTCCACCTCTTCAGAATTCTTGCTATAATGATACTTCTCACCATCACCATTCTTTCTTGGTCCTCGTGTTGATTCCAACCGGGGTACCCACAAGTGAACGGTGTTGTTTGGATTCTGCCCTCCTAGCAACCCTCTTAATGGTCGGCCATTCATTCTTAGACTATTAATTATTGAATCACCATTCCGACATTGGTCGTGCAACCCAACCCATATTTCGGGTGCACCTTTCAACCAATGTTTAATTGTGTATTTCTTCCTCGAGCTTACTTCCTTATATCATTTGGTATGACAAATGTTATGTCCTTATCCACATAATTGTGGAGATCCATCTTTTGGATACCTCGATGAGTTATCGCTGAGTCCATCAGTCACCTCCTCATCCTCTTCTTGATTTAATGATGAACTCTTGTTTCGAACTTCGCTTCCATAGTTCATTTCGAGAATCTTCGATGTCTTCTCGTCAATTTGTGTCGCACCTTTTCTCCTCGGCGTCGTGAGTTTGAAGTATCTCGACACCAATCAGATCTGAATCTCGGTCGAGATATGATGGTTGGAACATATTTCCAAGAGTTATCACAATGGTCTTTATGTGACCCGGTAAGGTGATGTCGTGCCTAGCACACCTGGCCGGAGGCCCTATTGTTATGGTTTCCTTTTCAGTCAGGCTATCCTTTCTTCCATGAGGAAATTGTAAGACTTATTCTATAAGTTCTTCCTGATGGACCCTTTTTGTTTCCAAAGTCTGAACTTTGCTTGAAGACCATGCAATGCTATCTCGAAGCATGTTTGTGGTACTCCGATTTTCAACAAGGACATTTGAAGCCAATGCTAAATGTTTCCTGCTAAATTATCCAAACACCGCTGTATGGGTAATGTCATGAAATTCCTCTCCCCTACCTAAAGAGTTTTCTACATTATATCCTGTCATGGATATCATGCTCTGCTTGTCCTTGGGAAGGATATACTCTTGAAATATGTGTTTAAACACATTTTCCTTTCTGTTGTTCTGTTTAATCTGATAATCCTATTTTCCTTCCATTGGTTGGTTTAACCTTTCTTGTGATCTATATGATATAAGCAGTAATACTTCCCTGCTTATGTAAACACCTTGGTGTAAAACCGTGTCAGTAAGACCCTGTTTCTCTTGTTGATAGCATTCCGATAACCACTGATGGACGAGAACTTTGCCTATTGGTCCACCTCATTCAACTAGCAGGAAAAATGGTTCTCTTCGTCCCTCACCCTTGGTATCGACGTTGTTGCCGACATAATCGACAGGCTACCCTCTGACATGCCTTGCTTGCATGATCACGCAAGACGTCTCCGCCTTCCAACTTTTAACCCACATGGTGGGCTCATAACCCACAGTTCCATAGGATCGAAACCTAACTCTCCTGTACAACCCTGTTTCTAAAGTTATTCCTCACGCTTGGCTTCGTATATAATTCACGAGCCACCTTTCGTGGGATCATCAATTCTGATATTAAACACAATACCTATACCCGTTGCCTTGTTTCAGGCAACGCATTTATTATCTATCTGTTTCAAACTTCTTATGGTATCTTCTTACTTTGCTCAACGTGTGTTTTATTTGTTCAACTCGAGAGGTACTCATATGCTCATTCATGGGTTAATCCCATGTTATTACCCTTATAGCATTCTATCGTTTCCGATCTACCCCATTACCTATTCGTAAATACGATGAAGATCCCGAAGAAAGGATGCCGACTTCATCATGATGATATGAAGCAGAGAAATGAAGACATCAATGTAATGGATCGACCTCTTCGAGAAGAGCCACTAAGACCGAGAAGACTCATTAGAATTTTCCCCTTAGTCCCCCTCTTAAATCTCGGGACGATATTTCTTGTAGTGGAGGAGATTTGTAACGCCCGGATAATTAGGCTACAGTAATCCCACGTTAATGATGCCACGTCACCACGGTTATAGTTGTTAATCTCGTGTTAGTTCAAAACCGATTCGAAATTCAAACTTAAAATAAAGCCAAACAGTAAAAATTCTCAAACATGAAAACTAAAATGTTCATCATGTGGCAAATAATCCCCAACTTATTTTGGTGTTGGAACCAACACTTTTCAAAATGTTTAAATGCCCTAAACTAAATAAAAACACTGGCTGAAATAACAATTTAATTGCTTTTTAAATTATAAAAATATTAAACTAACTTGTTTTGGTATCAAACTAGGTTTGGCTGTGGCCTATATTAATGATACTAATTTAGGTGCTGACTCGGTATATTATATTACTAAAATATATAGAAGCTAAGTTAGAAACGAAAAATAGATAAAAGGAAAAGGTCAACCAAACAAAAAAAACATAAAAATAGAACCCCTCCCCCCCAGGCCAACTGGGCCATGATCCAGCCAGCCGGCCCACTGGCCCAACCGCGCCCCTGGCCTATATGGCCCGCCGACAACCGAACCCTAGCAGTTCAACCCCCCCCCCCCCACTCGCACCCGGTCCCCCTTACTTCATCCACTCCCCCCACGCCTCGTTCCTCCTCTTCCCACCCCATCTGGATCGAGACCGGGGCAACCGAGCCCCCGAACCACCGACGCCACCGCCCCGATCCCGTTCCCTCCCGGAGCTGCCACGTGGTCGTCGACTGCCTCGTCGCCGTTCCATCCTCGACGTCCTCTTCGTCAAATCCCGCCGGAACTCGTCGCGCCGCCGGACCTCCCTCACCGGACTGCCGCCGCCTCGCCATATCTTCCTCGTCGGACCTCCCCGAACTCCGTCGAGCACACTGCCCCGTTCCCTACTCCCCCTTGTGAGCCCCGACCTCTCCTCTCTCCCCCTCGCTCGTTCACCGCGCCGTGCCCGCGCCGTCCGCGCTCCGGCACGCCCGTGCCTCGCCGGCGCCCGCCGCAAGCCAGCGCCCGGGCGGCCAGCGCCTTCGCCTCCGTCGCCCCACACTGCGCCTCCGTCGCGCCTGCTCCCTCGCCTCCGTCGCCCCTGCACCCCGCCTCGGCCGTCCGCAGGTGGATTCGCCACGCCTTCTCGCACCACCCTGCGCTGGCTCCCCCGCCCAGCATGGCTCGCTCATCGCTGGCCCCGCACTCCGTTTCCCCACGCCGCAGCGGCCATACGGCCAGCCTCAGGCCTGCCTGTCGCCTCCCTGGCGAGCGGCGCCCGCCAGGCGCCGTTGCCCCCTTCCTGGGTGGACTCGGGCGCACGCCCGCATGCCCGTAGTCGCTAAAGCCATTGGCCCTATAACAAGCAGGCCCCACCCCAGAACGAAAATAAAAAAAAGATTTAAAAAAAGTAAATAAATAAATAATTAAAATAAATAAATATTAATTAAAGAGTTAATTAACTTAATTAATCCTGATTAGTTAACCTAATTAATTGTAGTTAATAAACCTAATCATTTTAGTTAGACTAACTAAACCTGATTAGTTAGTCTTAGACAATGACAACCGGGTCCCACCATCAGATTGACCCAGTCAACCCCTGTTGACTGCTGACGTCAGCATGACATCATGCTGATGTCATAATTCCATTTTCGAATTAAATTAAATAATTAATTAAATTCTAGAAATTAATAAAATCTTTAGAAAATTATATCTTTTAATCCGTAACTCGGATTAAATTATTTTCAACATGAAAGTTGCTCAGGACGATGAGACGAATCCAGATACGCAGCCCGTTCGTTCGCCACACATCCCTAACATAGCAAACACGCAAATTTCCCCCTCCGGTTCATCTGTCCGAAAACGTGAAACACCGGGAAATACTTTCCCGGATGTTTTCCCCATTCGTCGGAATCACCTGCTACCGCGATTGGGCACCCCTAGCACCGTTACTTGTCTTGTCATGCATCGTTATGCATCTGTTTGCATTGTATTCATTGTTTCTCCCCCCCTCTTCTTCCACTAGACACCGAGACCGACGCTGCTGCTGCCCAGTTCGACTACGGAGTTGACGACCCCTCTCTCTTGCCAGAGCAACCAGGTAAGCCCCCCCTTGATCACCAGATATCTCCTATTCTACTCTATACTTCTTGCATTAGAGTAGTGTAGCATGTTACTGCTTTCCGTTATACCTATCCTGATGCATAGCCTGTCCTTGCTACTACTGTTGTTACCTTTACCGCAATCCTACATGCTTAGTATAGGATGATAGTATTCCATCTCGTGGCCCTACATTCTTGTCCGTGCATTGTGCTATACTATCGGGCCGTGATCACTCTGGAGGTGATCACGGGTATATACTATATACTTTATACATGATACATGTGGTGACTAAAGTCGGGTCGGCTTGTGGAGCACCCGCAAGTGGATCTTTGTGGCGGAGCGACAGGGCAGGTTGAGACCGCCTAGGAGAGAGGTGGGCCTGGCCCTGTTCGGCGTTCGCGGATACTTAACACGCTTAACGAGATCTTGGTATTTGATCTGAGTTGGGTCGTTGACCTTATACGCACTAACCGCCACGTGGGACAAGATATGGGCAACCGACGTCGTGGTATCACCAAGCATTTCGTGACGTCGGCCGAGTGGCGCTACGGATTGGATCGGAACGCCAAGAGGCTAGGTACGCTTCCGGCGCCCACACAACGAGGTGTGCTAAGGCGATGGGCCTGCACTGTGCGCATAGGTTTAGACCAGCGTCTTGACCTCTCTGTTATGCCTCGGTGGGGCTGCGGCGTGTTGATCTTCATGGCGGGCATGACCCGAGAAAAGTGTGTCCGGCCAAATGGGATCGGCGTGTCGGGTAATGTGGTGCACCCCTGCAGGGAAGTTAATCTATTCGAATAGCCGTGATCTTCGGTAACAGGACGACTTGGAGTTGTACATTGACCTTATGACAACTAGAACTGGATACTTAATAAAACACACCCTTCCAGGTGCCAGATACAACCCGGTGGTCACTCTCTCTCAGGGTTACGAGGAGGGGATCGCCGAGTAGGATTATGCTATGCGAAGCTACTTGGAGGACTTCAGTCTACTCTCTGCTACATGCTGCAAGGCGGAGGCTGCCAGAAGCGTAGTCTTCGAGAGGATTAGCTATCCCCCTCTTATTCTGGCATTCTGCGATTCAGGACCAGCGATATGGCCCTTTACACATATATCCATGCATATGTAGTGTAGCTCCTTGCTTGCAGTACTTTGGATGAGTACTCACTGTTGCCTTGTTCCCCTTTTCCCCTATCTCTACTCGATTGCTGCGACGGAAGATGGAGCCCAGGAGCTGTGACGCCACCGTCGATGGCGACTACTACCCGGAGGTGCCTACTACTACGTGCAGCCCGGCGGCGACCAGGAGTAGTTTAGGAGGATCGAGGCGGGAGGCCTGCGCCTCTTCGATCTGTATCCCGGTTTGTGCTAGCCATCTTATGGAAACTTGTTTAACTTATGTCCCATTTCAGATAGTGTTGCTTCACGACTCGTCTATGATCGAGCACTTGTATTCGAGCCCTCGAGGCCCCTGGCTTGTATTATGATGCTTGTATGACTTATTTATGTTTTAGAGTTGTGTTGTGATATTTTCCCGTGAGTCCCTGATCTTGATCGTACACATTTGGGTGCATGATTAGTGTACGATTGAATCGGGGGCGTCACATCGTAACAGCGGAAATCTTCTAGCAGCGGAACAACGATGAAGGTTGTGAACTCCACTCCGCAGGGACTCTGGCTGGGACACGATCTAGCTCGCACGAACGGAAATCACGACAAGCAATCAAGCAATCACGGCATCACCTGCAATCTGTCATGACACGCCAGGTGAGTACATTGAATGTACTTGCAAGCTCACAACAACCAAACACGTCAAGGCAAGACAACAACATAGCATTAAGCAGGTTAATTAAATTAACAGCTACCATAATATAACAGCAGCTCCTAAGCATAATATGAAACTACTACAATACTGGTAAATCACCATCTCCGATCTCCATAACCATATCTCTCTTGGCTAACCGGTCAAGCAATATACCATCTCGATCACCTCCTGATCAAAACCAAACTGTAACCGTGATCATTACACTACTAGAAAAACCCCTACTAATGGCGCACCTAGTATGGCTATTAATGGCGCATCTGTGGTGTGCCATTAATAGCACGCCATTAGTAATTTTTACTAATGGCGCACCACCTGGTGCGCCATTAGTATTCGGTATACTAATGGCGCTGTGAATGCGCCATTAGTATAGGCAGTGCGCCATTAGTATGCCTCCGGGGCCATGTATACCAGTGCTTTGGCATACTAATGGCGCACCACCTCTGATGCGCCATTAGTAATCATGCGGCATACTAATGGCGCACTACTGATGATGCGCCATTAGTATGCCTTTGTCATACTAATGGCGCCTATCATGTGATGCGCCATTAGTATGAGTATTAGGTTTTTTATTTTTTATTTTCTGTTTTTGCACAGGTTACAAAATGTATAATTTGACAAAATATAGACAGCACACATCAACAACAGATTCATCAAATACAATAGAAGATTAGTCTTTGAATACAATTCATCATATTAGTCTCCGAATACAATTCATCATATTAGTCTCCAAATTGAAAAGACCGAACAAAGATAGAACATTATACTCCCTCCATTCCTTGATATAAGGTGTATAGATTTTTGAGAAAAAGTCCGAAATATAAGGTGTGTTGCGTTGCACCACTCGTTTGGATAATTATTTTAGGGATTTGATTACATTTGTTTATATCATGTAAGCTCCTCTATTTTCTCATGTCAATTAGTCATGTGTAATCTCACTCAAAACTTGTGAAATTTTCCCTCCGCATGCATTCTTTAATTTCCGTGCCAAAAACTATACACCCTATATCTAGGAACGGAGGGAGTATTACAAGTCTCGAGACCGCGAGTAGCGAGTTTGTCTTCACATTACAAGTCGATATCGATCATCTAAACTACCATCACATAGAAGAGAGCTGCGGTCATCACGATGAGCATCATCACGATGAAACTCGTCTTCATCCGGTTCCTCCAACGCTCCCTCCCTCTCCCGCTAGATAGCGGGCGTATCTAGATTCAGCCTCGGCCCTAGTGGTGTACCGTTTGTAACTGTTACCGCTGAATCGGTGAACCTGTCTCCGACACTCCTCCCGGTCATCGTGAGACTCGAACCTTACCCTTGTACACGACATACGTCGGCATCGCTATGCACTAGCCAAACGAAACGTTAGTACCAATTCACAGACAATACATAAGCAATATATAAATATGCAACAGAACGATCGGAAGAGAAAAGCAAGACATTAATAGCATCGATTACAACTAAGTTGAACGACTCTCGAAACCAAAGAGACATACTACAAGTTCATTAAAGTTTAATTACAACATGAGCCAATCGATGTTTCAGAACTAGACAACTCGACTCAAGGGATCGAGCGTGGATGAAGCCGCCGTCTATCGTGGGAGTCATGAAAGAGCAGGCGTTGTCATCCTGCATTTGTAGCATTGTGTCGATGTCACTGTTGGACGGTTGATTTCGAGGTAGAACTGCCCCGAGGTATGAAGGACATCTTGATGGATGATTTCCGCAAACTCCATCGGATGCGAAAGAATTCTTGTCGGAGGTCCGCGTCTGGATTGCCGACACGCCGCGGCCCAATCTTTGAGTTTACTCGGTAGCGAAGTTGATGATGGTCCCGCATTTATCGCCTGCATGTGATGGATGGCGTAGTAGGCACCTTCGACCGCCAGCGGCTGCTTGACGCAGCAGAACGTCGTATTGTGGGAGAACACGTGCTTGCCGTGCTTACGAATAGGCTGGTGAAGGTGCCTCCAGATTTGGCTTAGCGGGAGAACATCATCAAGAACCTTCTTGACATTTGTGTAGTCTATGTTCGTCTGACGGTCCGGGTCGTAATACGTGGCCGTGGAATATTTGGGGCTTAGGAGGATGAGCGTGAAACGTGTGTCACTGCAGAAAACACGGAATGTTAAAAGAAAAACGATCGAAATTAAGAATTCATATGTTACGGGCCGGTTGAGGGGAGGACTTACTCGGGAAAGTAAGGCACGAGGAAGTTATCCTTATCTTGGTTTGCCAGAATGACGCCTTCGAGGTAAGAACTCGCGACAAGACCCCGGTTGCAGCATTGAGCATATTTGTCGGTAGCATCGCCCTACCCGCCACATGCACCCTCCTCGAGATATCCTGTGGTGAAGGTGGCCCGTCCTGAGCACGGATCGTACTCGGTGCCGGCTAGCTCGCACCCTTCTTAGTCTTTCTTTTGCGTGCCTTCGTCTTCTCCTGTAATGGGACCGAGTTTTGCTCACAGACCGCCTTCTTGAGTGTGTTGGGGCTGATAATATTTCGCACCTCGCCTATCCGAGGCTCGGTGAAGTCGGCAGCTGGAGGCGTCTCCTGAGGGCTGAACGCCAGACGGCGCCTGTTGCAACTTGGCTTCTCCGCGGTACCAGCTAGATCGCACACGTCTTTTGTTGGGTTTGGTTCTTGAGAAGGAGGCCCCATGAAGTCGCCATCGTACCCATGCTCGGCAAAGTACTGATTGACGTTGCCAAATATATCATAGTCGTCGTCGTCGTCGTTCTGATCCTGTGCCATATGCATGTTTGGATCCAGTGGCATAGGGATGTCCGGCACCGTTACGGCGGTCTTGCCATGGGGCCGACTTGGCGCCGGCACGGTGGCGGTGTTGTCTTTGGGGTGGTGTCCCCGCCCCCAAAGCGAATCTGGCTCTTCGCCAAAGCGAGGCCAGCTCAGCAGGCCGAGGGTCATCACATATTCATCGTCGGCCCCGACGGGTCGATTCGGAGGTAACAACTCGTCGCAGCCTGGCAGCACCGAACGATTGAACCCTAAACAAGTTGGGTGGCATCTGGGTACCGTGGAACAAGGGTTGCCGGTTGAACTATTTTGCCCTTGGCGACATCGACCAACTTCGTTGTTCACGAAGTGGAGGAGAGTGCACGAACGTCGGCGGCGCCCTGCGAAAACATGTAGGGCATCGGGGATGCCGATCACGCAAGGAGATGAAGTCCTCGGCGAGAGGCTTAATTAGTTACCGTGATGATGGCGTCGAGCTCGGCTAATGTCGACGACCGCCAACAATGAGCGTCTGCGATTGACCGGAGGGGCCGCTTGTCGAAGAGGTGCCGGCCGGCGTACACCGGGTGCATTAAGCTCCCGTGCGGCGTCGGAGACACCAATGCCGCCCGCCGGAGGCACCAATGGCCCCGCCATCGCATTATGCGAAGTTGCTGGCCGTGAAGCTAGGAATCGGGCGGCCCTGTTGGCCGCCCGCAATCCACACTCAACCCCAAGATCAAGGTAGGCACAAGGGCGGTGATAAATGCGCTCCAGTCGTTGTTCCACTTGCTCTTGGACAATCTCCGGAATCCGCGCCACCTTAGCCTTGAGTTCTTGAACCTCTCGCGCTGGCTTTCCGAGCTGGTCTTTTTCTCCTTCCGCACACCGGTATAGTATGACCCCATTTTGTCGACAAGCCTTTGCCGCCACCACGACCAGTGACGTCGACTTCATCGAGCTTATCCTTGTTCTTCATTACATTCAACCCCTATTTAGAGTGGTGTCCCAAGGGTTGCTCTTAGTCGACCCAGCGCTCTGTTTCGATCGCCCTACGGAAGGAATGTGAACCATTTAGAAATTCGGCTTCATTAATTAGAATGCAACCATATGGAGCTAATTACGGCGGGGGTGTATTCCTTACGAGAACAAGCTCAAGCTGCCTGGTCTTCGGATCCGTGGTAAGCTCCTTTGTTTTGGGTCCTTCTTGTACCGGGCCCCGACAAAGTTCTGGTCCGCTTGTCACCGTATGTATCGAAGAGGCGGTAGGCCTTGCTTGGCACGGTCCGCCTCCTCCTTGTCCCATATAGGCTCCGCCACTCAGTAACCGCCGGGACCGAGTGTGTGTTCCCCTATGTTCAGCTCCGCATTTGTTTCCCCCACTCACTTGATTGGGAGCTTGCGGTGCTCGAGCAATTGATCTTGAAGTCGTTGTAGTCATCTTCGGTGATCGAAGGATTTTTCTCCTTGATCTTACGATAACTCTCACCTTTCTCAATCATTCTCTTCACATTGCTTTTCCAAGTAGACAGGGGCCTTGCTCATCTTCGTGAGGGCAGCATTGTTCACTTTATTCCCTTTGAGGCTTGTGTTTTCAAATTCAGCGGGAACTTGTATCGTTCGTGCAGCTTCGTGAAGAGGAGGTTGCGCCAAATTCCCTCGGTCGGGATGCCTCGGGTTCTCGGTGTTGATCGAGGCGGTGCTCCGGACAATGCACCCGAGCTGAAGCGAGTACCCTTGACTATTCGCTCGGGCGCCGTTGGATTCCCGTTGGAGTCCACTTGATAACTTCCTCCTTGAGGGTGCGAACCTGACCGGGCGCCAGTCCTTCCGTTGCCTCTTCGGTTGGCTGCCATCTGCGGCGCCGCCATCATCGATGGTGGCATCCTCGGCGGCACCATCGGTGGTGGCATCGGTGTGGTCATCCTCGGCGGCACCATCCGTGGTCTCGTGGATCGGTGGGGAAAGGCGGCCTCCTCATACAAGTGAGGTTGTTCCTCCATCTCTGGGACAGCTCCGAGAATGCCTTGCCGCCGAACCCCGGCCTCATCGTTGTGGGCCATGTTTCTCTCTAAATAGAAACAAAGTTTGGTCAAAAAGTTGGTTATTGTCAAGGAACAAGATCATGGTCTCATCATTTAGGGTTTGTCGACACCGAGGCATCCTAAAATCTAAGCTTTTATCATTGAGGGTTTTTCGACGCTAAGGCATCCTAAAAGCCTAACCTTTCATGATTTCGGTTTTTATCGACACCGAGGCACCCTAAAAGCCATGCTTTAGTCACAAGTACGCCGGGGCACTTGATCCTAGTTTATTAAATACTAAGATTCGCAGGCCCATGCATTAGTCACTCGGACCCCATATGTGCTATTTTTAGCAAAGTCTTGCTAAAATTCACGGTAAATTTCAGCATGACCTTTGCTGAAAATAGGACATATGGAGTACCCGAATTTGCCGGAACGGAAGCTAATCGACATTCCGGCAAACTCAAGGGCCTCTCGGGGTACCTGCAAAATCATCACGACCCGATGGTCGGAGACAAAAACCAGCAAACTAGCAAAATCATCACAAATTGTTTTCTGTTAAAGATGATCATCATCTTTACAAGTCTTTCTCAATGTGATCACAAGTAATTCAGAGGCATCACAAGTAATTCAGGAGCATCACAAGGCATTAGTAGTTCGATTACATGAACAAGTTTTACAAAGCACATCAATATGTATTGTATTTCATTGTGGAGTTATATACGGTATGTTACAACAAAGAAACAAATTAATCCATGCCTCGACTTATCAACAGTCATTACTTGTCAAATGACGAAGAAGGAACAATTTACTTGTGACATAGTTACAAATGATGACAGAATAAAGCAACACCCTACACTAGCCTAAAAACAAGTGAAGTTTCACCCATATAAGAACAAGTGAATTCTAGTCCCATTGACACTCCTGGTTTTCTACAAACACCAAGTACTAGGGCACACAAAAGTTCTGAAATTTGTGTGCCTAATCGAATTAACTGAATTTTCAAGAATCAATAAACTGAATTTTCAAAACTGCAAGAAGCCAATTAAAAAATCCTCTCATCTCATATGAGGATTGTTAATCCTAAGACTAATAGTTTGTTGTGCAAGATACAGCTACAAGTGATGCCATGTCCATTTGTCCCTCCCCAACTAGATACTAGAGTAGCACTATTGATGCCCTGTTCTTGCTGAACTTTATGACAAGATATACAACAGTTTCAGTGAGTGCATTTATCACTTGTTAGAGTATGCTACAGCTTCTACAAATCACAAACTCCTTTAGTTTACATCTCGGTTTTAGCAAACACTACAGTTTTGATTGAAGGAGTCATAACTGAATAACAGGCACTATAGTTTCTCTACAGTATTGGAACACTGAACAGGTGATAAAACAATTTAATAGATTGATTGTATCTCTAGTTTACCCAATTATAGAAGGGAGCATGGAGCACTGCATGGGTAATATGGATCAGATCACGGTAACTAAGCCAAAAATAGTAGCACATAGTTGCCATATATGGTATATTCAGAGTGAGGCATGTAAATGCAGAGAGAACATGCCAAAGAGGAACCGAGGTGTAACAACAACAAGTATAAATCAACTATAGCTTTCTTCCCGTGAGGAACAGTAGCACTTGAAAGGTACATGATAGTATTTATTAATTAGCAGCAAAATCAGTTGGATGTCGTGTCGGTGTGTTCAAATACTAACAACATGACAGCCTTTTGAGAATCTGTGAAATGATGTACGCATATTTAAACATAACAACAACTAGAAGAAATCTCAGAATAGGCAGTTCATCATGAGCAAGATACGGGCGCAATGCGGAAAATATTTCTCTAATTATTGGCATCCTTTCATTTAAAAGTGAAATGCAGTTGTTTTAGACATGGCAGATCCTTTAACTATGGAACATGAAGGACGGAACGATTACGGAGATGATGACATGCAACTAACATAATGAAGCATAGAAGGACAATGATGCCCTTATCAAGCAAGGCAACAACAATAACATCATTCAAGCAAACAACTGGGCGCAGTTCAT
This sequence comes from Aegilops bicornis, assembly GCA_021605145.1. Classification (NCBI taxonomy): domain Eukaryota; kingdom Viridiplantae; phylum Streptophyta; class Magnoliopsida; order Poales; family Poaceae; genus Aegilops; species Aegilops bicornis. The sequence continues at coordinate 773,209,037 of CM038675.1, forward strand.
CGATAATAAGATAATGCATATCGGATGAATCACGAACACACACACGTTATAATCAACTCTTTTCATACAGTTTTCTGTTTCCATCTACTATACAGGATTTTATCCACTTTGCGGTGGAGCAAATTTTAGGGACAATTACAGTATAACCATTTATCTGTAATCATCACATACTCCAACGATAAATCCATGCCACCTTAGAAATTTATTCTACGGTATATGAATCCACTACTTTAACTGCTCAAAGGTGTTCACATCATCAAACCATTTATTTGCTTTGCTTTACCTCATTATTCTTGAATAGCCTTAACAGCTTTCTATTTCCATCTACTCGATCTGCAGGATTTTATCTTTGCAAAGGCAAAGAAGTTTCAAAGACAATTCCATATAGTCAAATCGACAAAACCAAGGTAAACAAAACACCTCTTTCTTCTTAAACCCATTCTTAGTTAATGCTTGAACACCATAGTTCTCAACTCTTGGTTGCTTAAATAGAAAGCAATAAAAGCAAAGGCTTGCATTTTTATCAATGCTATATTCCAACCAGCCATGATGATTTTTGTACCAAGAATCATGAAAGCTTCTAAACCCTTTTCCTACCCATTTCCGTTCATATTTAAGATCAATTGGTTGGCAAGGGCCCTTGCTAATGTACTCCCTTCTATCAAGATCTCAAATGTCGGGATCCAAATTATCAATCGGTATTCTCTTACCACGGTCTGGCTCAATATAACCGGGCTTAAGTTGAGTTGTAACACGAGGAACATCATCACTTGCTCGAGTTGAAGGGCCGGTTAATTTGTATTACTATGGAATCGGTGCTTTGTGGTTGAAAAAAAGATGGCATTGTCCTGGTTCTTTTGTTCATCTTGTCTTCGGTCTTATTGTTAATTGGAACAAATATTAGGAATCGATGCTTTTGGTAATTTGAAGCATCAAGTTCAGAGAGCAAAAACATCTAATTTGAAGCTTTAATTTCAGATACCCTCAAATACATCTTGTTAATTTGAAGCTTTAAGTTCAGAGAACAAATATTAAGAAGCACTGGAAGAGGGAAATACCGACTGGCTGGTCGGACGGTGGCAGCAAGGGAGGCCGGAGGCAGGCGAGGTCACCGGACGCCGAGGTGGCGGGCAAGGGCGTCAAGGCGGGTCGAGGCGTGGGCGCAAGGCTGGGCGGCGTCGGGCGTGGGCAAGGCCGAGGCGTCGGCGGGCAGCGTCGGGAGAGGAGAGGGAAGGGATCTAGGGCGAGGAGAGGGCGAGGGAGAGGGAAGGCGAGGAGAGGCGAGGAGGGAGAGGGCGAAGGCGAGGCGGTGGGTCGAGCAGGCGGCGGCAGGTGGATCGAGAGGAGAGGCTGGCGGGGGAGAGGAAGGGGGATCGGGCGAAGGGGAGAGGGAAGGGGATCGGGCACAATACTAATGGCGCACCTCACCGTGGTGCGCCATTAGCATATCCACACTAATGGCGCACCTCACGCGGTGCGCCATTAGTATATTGTTTTTATTTCAACTCGAGCCAACAGGTTATGTACACCCAGAACTGATCCACATCAAGTCCCCTCTACTAGCTCGACTGGTCAGCAGCCACTTCTCACACCAGGAGGTCCTGGGTTCGACTCCTGTGCTCCACAATTTTTTTTAGCATTTAAAAAGCTGTTTGATACTTATTTGTGTTTAAATATGTTCAAACTTGTTTAAATAATATGATAACATTTTTATAAGACAATAGCATTTCAAAAGCTGTTTGATACTTATTTTTTTATAAGACGGTCTTGAAAGTGCGGGGTCGTGGCGGCGGTTGAGTAGGGGAATCGAGGGTGCGGGGGTGGCGGCGGCGGCAGTGCACTGGGGTGTGCTCGGCGGCGAGGGATCGGATCTGGCGAGGTGGGATAGCGATCGAGATGGAGGGATCGAGATCGAGTGTCCATGAAATTTAAAAATATTCATGATAGTTCAAAAAGTACCCATGAAATACAATCGAGAAATGAAGGCTACGATTTAAATACAATCGATCTTAGCTAGCTATCTGTTCACAATCTTCTTGCCCTTCTTTTTCGCAAATGGAGTTCTTCTGTGGACCGGACGTCCTTTAGGTAGGGTGGTCCTGCTTCTTCTTGTGGTGTATGCTGCTACTTCATCATCGTCGTCATGTTCGATCCTCGGGTCGCCGTACTTGTCGAAGTCTTGCTCATTGGCTACTCCATCCATTCGATGATCTTCCTTTTCCTCTCCTCACGACAACACGACCGGGCTTTGGCGGGTCGGTAATGAAGAAGCATTGGTCCACTTGGGAAGCCGGTATCCATGGCTCATTTTTCGCGGTGACGTTTGCGCCCATGATCTTGATTTGGCCGGGTATAACCATGGTGGTGAAATACGGTCTTCTTTTATGACGTTCTTGGCCCATCGACACGGAACATGGGACCTTCTCTCCAGTAGCTTCGGCTCCCAGATCTCCTCGATCCTTCCGTAGTATCTGTCCTTGTCGTTACCGGTGTAGGATTCCATTGTTACCCGGAGTTCGATAACCATCGCTCTTCATGTCCTTGGCCTCGGTGTAGAATGTGTAGCCGTTGATATCGTGACGCCTCATAGGTCATCGAGGTTGTGCTCGGTGCCTGTGACAAGGCGAATATGAGTTGTTCTTCAGCGGAAGAATCCTCATGTAAAGGGTACGGCGAAGCTTCGCTGCTTGAACCAATGCGTGAAACATGAGTTGTGCTCTTTGAGTGTATCTCCGTCCGTCCTCTGTTGGCCTCGGTCATTGTACGTCTTCTTAATCAAGGTTTTGTGCTCTACCACCCATGGATCGACCACGTCTATGTGTTGTAGCGCGACTAGGTTTGCTCTTTCAAAGTCGGCGAGTCGACCCTCGAAGTCGACATGCATTTCGCGGCGACCCTCACGGTGACCCCATCCAGCGAGCCTGCCGAGGTGCTGTTGACGGCGGACCAACGGGGTTCTCGATGCCTAGATAATTAGATGCGATGGGAGATGCACTCTTGATTGAAAGCCCTGGCTATGCTTCCTTCGGGCGTGACATGTTGCGAACGTATCCTTTGATGACACCATTCATCCTTTCGAGCGGCATCATCTTTGTGCAGAACGTCGGCCCGAGTTGGATGATATCCTCCACTATATGGACCAGCGGATGCACCATAACGTCCGAAGAATGCGGGCGGAAGTACATCTCAAGCTCGCATAGTATCACCACGATCTCTTCCTGTGGCCTTCGAGTTGCCTCACGCCAATCGACTTCCGAGAGATGACGTCGAAGAAGTTGCATAGGCCAAATAGCGTTTACCGCGGACGTGCGCGTCCATGATCCTATGGATTGCCCCGGAAGTATCTGCGTCATCGACGCGTGACGGTCGTGAGACTTGATCCCGCTGAACTTCGCTTCACTGGGTCTAGGTATCTGCTTATCTTCCCAGCGTAACCGTAAGGAAGTTTTACTCCTAGGAGGCGGTGAAAAACTGCTCGATCTCCTCCTCGACTTAGAGTGAAGCACGCGGGAGGGTAGTCATTTCCGGTCTTCTTGGCCTTTTTGCCTTTACAACGACTTCTACGTGTCTGCTTCGCCTCATCATCATCATCATCATCATCATCATCATCATCATCATCATCATCATATATAGCGTGAAGCTCCGCACGATGCCCATTGATTTCAAGTCTGCCCTTGCTTTCGGCCCATCTTTGGTCCTCTACGGCATGTTGAGCGGTACCAAGCAAACTCTCGCACCGTTTTCGTGATATGCATGACATCAAGGCTGTGAGGCACACGGTGGATCTTCCAAGACGGCAAGTCCCGTAAAATGCAGACCTCGTTTTCCATACCTTCGGCCAGCTCTGGCGCCTTTCGCTTCTTTCCGGCTCTGGCGCCTTTTGCTTCTTTCGGCGGTGGGCGGTCTTTCCAATTTTTCAACAGCTTGTCTATTTCTCGCCGCTCCTCGTACGAGGCGTTTTCGGGGTTCGGTTTCACCATCGAACAGATCCTTGCGTTTCCTCCACGGGTCATCGTCGCGAAGCCACCTTCGATGTCCCATGAACACGGTTTTCGAAGACCCGGGATCTCTATCTAGCTGGCGATACAGAAAATCTGTGGACTACCTGCCCCGCGAGATATCCGTAACCGAGATAGTCGTGCACCGTCGTGAGCAGTGCGGCTCTCATAGGGAAATATTCTTTCTCTGCGGTGTCCCACGTATTGGCTGGCGTTTTCCACAGCGTGTCAAGCTCCTCTTTCAGCAGCCCCGGTCTGATTGATGTCGTTCCACTGGTTGTTTCGGCCCTTCAATTAGCATACTCATGTGAATGTACTTCCTCTTCATGCACAACTGTGGGAAGGTTGTACATCCACACAATCACTGGCCAGGTGCTTTGTGTGCTTCTCTGGCTGCCAAACGGTTTGACTCCATCGGTGCTCGCGCCCTGCATGATGTTCCTTGGATCGTTCCCAAATTCTGAGTCTTCGAAGTTCAACGCTTACATGTGCTCGCATCCTTAGGGTGACTCAGCATCTTGTCTTTTTATCTATCTCCGGATCATTTGCGTCATCTTCTCGCTTCTTCTCCTCCCTATCCGGCGTGCCAACGGGAGCTTTGCTACCTTAGGATCCGCGAAATACCGCTGCAGACGAGGAGTGATCGGAAAGTACCACACCACTTTTCGAGGAGCTTTCTTCCTCTTCTTGTATCGAGTGACACCGCTCACCGGACATATGGTAGACTCCGCGTGCTCGTCCCGATAAATGATGCAATTGTTCATGCACACATGGTATTTCACGTGCGGTAAATCGAGAGGACACACGATTTTCTTCGCCTCCTCCAAACTGGTCGGGCACTTGTTCCCCTTGGGAAGGCGTTCGTGCCAGAATGACATGTTCTCGTCGAAGCATGCGTCGGTCATTTTGTGTTTTACCTTCATCTCCAGAGCCATGAGCGTTACTTTCAGGCGGGTATCCTCGGGCCTGCATCCTTCATACAATGGAGTAACGCGTCTATCTCAAGTTGATCCATCTTGGCTTTCTCTCGGCGGCAACTCTTGCGTTATCCGTGCGCTTGAGAAGCAGCTCTTGAATATGAGGGTCCCGCACCCAGCCCATCGATGGTCGGCGTCGCTCCCGGCCGCATCATCATCATGTCCTGCATCTTCTACATGATGATCGTGGTACAAAGATCACCGTCGTGATCATCTCCTCGGGATTCTTCGTCTTCGCCCCCGAGCCGCGGTGGTTGTCTTCTTGCCCTTCCTCATTTCTTGCGGCCCCCCATGGACAACTTCGTAGTCATATTCATCACCTTGCCACCGATAGCCATCCATGAAACCACGCAAGAGCAGTGGTCCCGCACCTGCCCGGAATCCGGGTCCGCAATAAGGCTATTCAACTTGCATCTTCGACACGGACATCTTATCTCCGTCTCGTTCTTTTGAAGCATCTCGGCCTTCGCGGACCTCAAAAACCTATTCACGATGCCTTCGGTCATCGTATGGACCATGGTCGTCAAGGGTAGAGCAAAACGATATTTTAGAACCTAGAAAAAATTTGGCATGACTTTCCTAAAAATAGGACCAAAAGAATGCTTAATGCCAAAATTCTCGCCGAAAAGGAAATGAATCAACATTCCGGCAAAATATTGGCAACTATCGCATTTCAAATACCGGTACACCTCCAAACACAAACACATATGCAACACCACAAACATATGCAACACCACGAACATACATAGATCTAGCTAGGCCATAAAAAGTGCATGTGCACATTGTTGTAGGGAGAACAACATAAATATAGCTTCCCCCCTTACTTACCTAGCAAAACAAGGTAACTTAACCATTTAATTTGAATGAATCTATGGTGGAAATGAGGTGAATAAGAGGAGGCACCCGAGACAAGGAGGAGGCGGTGGAGAGAATGAAGTGGGGAGAAAGTGAGTGTGGGAGGAGAGGCTGTCCAAAATATCTTGTTGTTGCCCACTTACTAATGGCGCACCAAAGAACAAATGCGCCATTAGTAATCCAGGTTACTAATGGCGCACTTCGGTGGTGCGCCATTAGTACTTTTGCAAAAAAGGAATAAAACAATAATAAAAAAAACATTAGTGGCGCACGCTGGTGCGCCATTACTAGTTACAACTAGTAATGGCGCACCACCAATCATGCCATTAGTATGTTTGGACAGCGCACTAGTTCAAAAAAAAAATTGGTACTAATGGCGCACTGCAAGGTGGTGCGCCATTAGTAGTTTCAACACTAATGGCGCATCAGATGGTGGTGCGCCATTAGTATATACTAATGGCGCACCACATGTCTGGTGCGCCATTAGTGTCAATTCCATCTATAGCCCTTTTCCTAGTAGTGTTACGGCGATCACAACCCGACCAATGAACGTCCCATGATCCTGACGATCACAACCCGACCAATAAATGGCACGTGATCCTTACGGCGATCACTACCCGACCAATACTTGGCCCGTGATCCTTACGGCGATCACAACCCGGCCAATACTTGGCCAATCTATACAGCTCCAAATATCCACATATCCATCGCCTATAAGTCATTCCGTCATGTGAGTGTTGATCGAACGGTGTACCCTAGTACGAACCCATGCCCATGACCGAGGACGCAGCTATCGATAGATTAAACACACACACTCTCTGCAGAGGTAGCGCACTGTACCCACACCACAGAACCAATGGCCTCGCACTCCCATTCGGGTGGACCAACGGCGTTCTGACAAACCGATCTACTGCCATGACACTCTCCCGGCCACTCCGACTTACTCCCTTATGGGCTAAGTCATGGGTAGCCCCGTGTCTACCTCCAGACACCTCAATGACCACCATCGTGGTCCGTCCCACTCTGGGACCCGGATCCAAAAACTAACTCAACAACAAGCACACAAGGCTTATGTCCGCCTACCTGATCAGGGTAGCGCGCGCCCATAACCTTCCCTCATTGGAGGCACCGGCGAGAGGCACGACAATATACCACATTAGGGCCGTCCCATACCGGCAAATGTGGTTGCACTGGAAAAGTTCGATTCGGCGGCACCTGACCAACTTACTGACGGAATTTATCCCAAAAATATAACCATGATAACTGGTACTCCGATGTCAACCATCAAACTATAATCCAAGTCATAGCAATATCCAACAAATAATCCAAGCATAATATCATCATCTCAAACTATTCCGAGGATAGCATAACACTACTATCATGATGACTCCGAAACAATAATCCTACTAATACATCTATCCAATCAAGATCCACATGTAACCATCATCTCCGAAAATAATACTCCAAGCAACAGAACATCAACTAGCATCATGAAAATAATCATACTAACCACTAATAATCCAAAGGTTGCATGATATCCAAATTAATACTCCAAAAATATACTAACAGATATCATCATGAAAAAATCATAATATCAGCCACTAATATTCCAATGGCAACATGATACTCATCAACTACAAACATAACTCCTAGTAATCCAAACAATAGCATGGCAACAACAAGATCAAAATAATACTCCAAGAAAATGCCATGCACAGAGTCATGTTGCTAAAGCAATATTTTAAACAAGTTCATAATGAAATAAACCATGTCACTACATTGCAATCATGCAAATGGAGGGTGTGGCTTGCCTGGGGTGGAAGAAATCATCGGGAGAAAGTGCGAGAAGCTCGCGGAAAGAATCGCCGGAAATTTTTCTCTCTCGAAGGGGGCTGACTAAGGGCAGGGGAAAAATGGTCATTTTCAGTATGCCAAAACATAATGAAAGTGACACAAACAGAAAGGGCTCGACGAAACAAAGAAGTGAGCGTTGGTTGCACCTCATTTTGAGTTATGGTTAAAAAGATATGGATGTTTTTCTGCCAGGGAACCATCTGTAATGAAAATCTTTTCAATTAGGGGCCTGAACAGAAAAAGGGAAAACGTAATCAGGGAAATACGCCTTCACCTTATCCGTTAGAACAGTGGCGGGGCTGACGCGTGCGGGTCCCACGGGTGGGGCCTGTCACTTATCCACGCTGGCACTGACCGGTCAACGCGGGCTGGCCCTAGGGACGCTGACAGGTGGGGCCCACCGCATCTTCTCTCTCCTCCTGGCCTCCTTCTTCTTCCTCCCGCGCCTGGCCATGAAAGAGAACAGAGGAGGAGGGCAGGGGCGCTGCCGGCGCTGGCCCCGCCGACTCCATCCCAGGGTAGAGAGAGCGCCGGGGAGGGGTGTTGCCGTGGCACCGTGCGGTGGCAGAAACTACAGGCTGCGGCGGCGGCTAAGATTGGGGACGGCGATGCAGGGGGTCTCCGACGAGTGGGGAGGGATTTGGGGTGACTCCAGGGGGCTTGGGGAGTCTACCGGAGGTGGTGGAAAGGAAAACGGGTCTCAGCCTTGCTTAGATTTAGGAAGGCAGGGCCGGCGGCCATGGCGGCCAACAGAGGCGAAGAGGGGCTCTGGTGCTCGGGGAAGTGCATGGGCGTGGTCCTGAGAGAGTGGTGAGGCGAGTGGAGAGCTCGGACGGCTCGGGGGCTGGCTATAAATAGCCGGGCGAGAGGGAGGGGCTCGGGTGCCGCCATGCGCATCCGGCCGAGGCTCTGGCGCGGCCAGCGAGCACGGGGGGCACGGGGAAAGCGATGAAGGAGAACGCGGACGAGGCACAGGGGTCACCGAGTCGAGGGGAGCAGAGGAAGAAGTCGGGCGCCATTAAAGCGATGTTGGCCACATCGCTCCCGTGGGCGAGCGCCGGCAAGCGTCGGTGAGGAAGAGAGGGGGAGAGGGGTCCAGGAGGATGGCGACGATGAGGGCTATCTACTTGATATCATCACAGGCGCGAAGCCGACGAGAGGGGGAGGGGGTCCATCACAAACACCCACTGGACGCGCTCATGGCATGCCAAAACGGTGGTCACCACCGGTGCTGGCATGTGGGGGAGGCAAACAGCAGGCAATTGATGTCTAGTGGTAAGTTCTTCGAAGGGTGGTTTCTACAGAGGTGGTAACTTGGTTAAACATGCTCTGGTTAAATAGTTATCACCCTCTGAAGTTTACTGCAGTAAACTTGGGTGAGAACTGGTGGTCAACAGGAAAAGGTTTGGAGCCAAAGGGTTTGTCTGCTAGGTTGAGGTAAAGAAGGACTTTCATCCTGGTAAGTTTGAGGAAATTTGGATCAAGATCTAAAGTAGTTGCTTTACAACCACATAAACTGGTCCAGAAACAGAAACAGGAAGAAGCACTCACATGGAGTATCAACTATGGCTAAGATTGGGCAAGGCTTGATCATTTGGTCATATGGAGATGTTGTAAAAAGCTCATGTTAAATGGACAAGCCAAAATGGCACTTGCTTCACAAACATCTCTGCTGACCAGAAACTTGGAATAATATTGGTGGTTAAATGGATCGATGAAATGATGCCAAATTGGGTGGAGAGCTGTTTTATGGGTATAAGAATGATCTGGTAATTTATCAGGATTTTTGAAGCAATATAAAATGCACTTGCTTCACAACCTGAAAATATTGCCAGAAACAAAGATTTGGTCCTGTGCTCACATAGATAATTGGATGGGGCTGTAAATGGGTGAAGGGGTTTAATATGAGAACATTAAGGAGTGTGCAAAAGTTCAACTTATTTGGATACTTCTAGCTAGTACTTCCTTCACAAAGCCTTCTGTCTGACATAAACTTTGAAAATTCACTGAGGAAGATTGGCTAGGCCAATAAATTTGAACTTGTGCATGGGGAAATTATTTGGACATATAAACATGCCCAAAAAGGTTTAGAGCCACTAGGAAAAATATATGTGACACTTCCTTCACAAAGTGCCATTCAGGGCAGAATAGAAAAAGGATTATTGGGGAATTATTTTGAACTGCCAAGGCAATGTTTGGGCATATTTGAGCTATACACTACTAGGGAAAAGCCTATACACAGAATCTTAGCAGCAGCGCGGCTCAAAAATGAGCGCTGTTGCTAATTAGTAGTAGCGCGTGTGCGGGAAACTTCGCATCTTGACAAGTTTTAGCGATGGCAGCTCGGTGTAAACCATGCTGCTACAAATATCGACCAGCGGTGTCCGCCAAACTCCATTTAGCAAGAGCGCGGTGTCATGAGCCACGCTACTGCTATGGATGTAGTAGTAGCCGCTTTTTCTCGAGTTCGCCGCTAAATTTCAAATTGGCACACTTATTGGTCGGTTAGCGATGGCGTTGTTGCTGTATTCTTTGCTACTTCCTTAGCAGCAGCGTGTTTTAATTCCCGTGCTACTGCTAATCCGCACCAACCCACCACCTTTTGCCCACCCGTCCCTCCCCCTCCCCCTCCTCTCTTCCCTTTCCCCTACCTCCCACTCTCACTCTTCTTCTTCCTCACTACTTCTCCCCCATTACTCTCCCTCTTCTATCTACCTTCCTCTCTCTTCATTACTCCTACCTAACTACACCACCTCCATTAACGCATCTCCTTTCTCTTTTTCCTTCCCCCTCCACTAGTTGAAGTTGTCTCCTCCCAAATTAGGTAGCCAGGTAGATGTAGGATTTAGTTAGGTGACCTATTTGCCCCCTAACTAGATCTTTCTTTGTCAAGAAGAGCTTTGTGCATTTTTGATCTCCCTACAACATCATCTCCACCATGTGCTTGATCTCGAGATAGAGGTTATTAAAATTTCATGCTTTTGCAAAATGGAAATATGTTTATGTGTGTGTGATATGTTTATGGAAATTGTGTGTGTGGCATGAGTTTACATAAATTGTGCTTTTGAGTTGCCTATGTTTTGCCGAAATGTCAATTTATTTCCGTTTCGCCAATTTCGCTAACTCTAGATCCATATATGTCCTATTTTTAGGGAAGGTCATGCCGAATTTTGTATGACTTTGATGCATGCACACATTTTTATAATCAATTTGTTTTATTATTACGGTGCGAGCGTTCATGATGGTCGATGTAACGATGGTGGACAGGTGGTTGCGGTCGGTGCAGGACATGAAAGAAAATAACGACAGAGGTTTTATGTCCGTGTCGAAAATGCAAAGGAATATTTTGGCTCGACCCCTATGACGATGGTCGTGTCGAAGCGCACCTGCTCATGACTGGTTTCATGGATGGCTATACTCAGTGGATAATTGAAGATGAGGATGACGATGTTGAGGATGCCGACGGGGCAGTCAATGATGACACGGGGCAAGACGAAGAGATGATCGATAATGGCGGCGGGGAAGAGGCCGGACATGGCGGTGGAGAAGGGGCCGGACATGGCAGAGGAGAAGGGGCCGGACATGGCGGCGGAGAGAACGACATGGACTCCACGCAGCAGAGTTCGTCGGTACTAAGTTCAATCATGCGGGACCCTCATGTTCAAGCATTGCTTCGCAAGGAGACGAGTACTGAGAGAGCTGCTTCTAGAGAGGAGGCTATCTTTGGAGCAACCGGTGGTAGACTCGAACACTCCATTGTATGATGGTTGCAATCTGAGGTGACCCGCTTGAGTTTCACGCTCCAACTCCACGAAGACGAAGGCTAAAAACAAATGGACCGACACTAGCCTCGATGAGCATCTCAAGTACCTAAAGGATGTTCTTCCCGTGGGTAATCTATGTCCTACTAGTGTTGATGAGGCCAAGAAGATCGTGTGCCCTCTTTATCTGCCACACCTTAGATACCATGCATGCATCAACGATTGCATAATTTATCGGAAGGAGCACCCGGAAAAAACAAGCTGTCCGGTGTGCAATGTTTCTCGATACAAGAAGGCCGGGAAGAAATGTCCCCAGAAAGTTGTATGGTACTTACCGATCACTCCCCGTCTTCAGAGGTATTTGTAGATCCCAAGGAAGCAAAGCTAATGCGCTGGCACGCGGAGAGGAAGAAGCCCGACGATGGAGATGATCCGAAGCTGAGACACGTGAAGGATGGAAGCCAGTGGAGAGCGTTGAACAGCTTCTATCGGTATTTTGAATGTGATGCAAGGAACATCGTGCTCGGCGCGTGTACTGGAACACCAACCATCGCACATGGCCCGTGTTTGTATGGATGTACAACCTCCCCCCCCCCCCGGTTCTGCATGAAATCGAAGTACATTCACATGAGTATGCTTATTCAAGGGCCTAACACAACCAGGAAATAATATTAATTTGTATCTGGGGCTACTTCAAGAGGAGTTAGACACATTATGGAAAACACCAGCCAAGATATGGGACGCCAGCAAAGGCGAGTATTTCAACATGAGAGCCGTGCTGATCACGACAGTGCATGACTATCTCAGTTACGGATATGTGGCAGGCCAGCTGTGCCATGGATATTGCGGATGCACGTGGTGCATGGCTGATACGATGTCTCATTAGCTAACGTCAAGGAAAGATGGCGGGTCTGGGAAAATCGTGTACATGGGGCATCGAAGATGGCTTGAACAGGATGACCCGTGGAGAAACCGTGGAGATCCATTCAATGGTCACGCTGAGCATCGAGGACCTCCACGTAAGCGGAGCGGTGCCGAAATTGATGAGCTGTTGAAAAACTGGAAGGAGTGTCCCGCACCGGGAAAGACGATGAGAAAGGCGCCGGTGCCGCTACTGAAGGTATGGAAGACGAGGTCTGTGTTCTGGGACTTGGAGTACTGGCACAAACTCGATACACCTCATTGCCTTGATCAAATGCATATCTGTAAGGATGTCCTTGAGAGCTTGCTCGCAACACTGATGAACATGCCGGATAAGACCAAGGATGGGCCGAAGGCAAGAAAAAACTTGCAAGATTTGAAAATCAGGGAAGATCTGCACATGCCGCCCCGTAAAATGTCAGACAAGACAGAGACGGAGACAGAGGCACGGGAGAAGAAGGACAAGAAAATGAAGAAAGAGGATTATTGCCCCCCTTCTTGCTTCACCTTAAGTCAGGCTGAGATCAGTCAATTCTTTAAGTGCCTTACCGGAGTCAAAGTTAGGTCCGGTTACTGTGGCAAGATAAGCAGATATCTAGACACAGACAAGAAAAGGTCAAGCGGGATGAAGTCTCATGACTGTCATGTGATGATGACGCAGATACTACCTGTTGCCCTTAGAGGGATAATGGACAAGCACGTCTGTGACACGCTTATTGGTCTCTGCAACTTTTTCGACGTCATCTCTCGAAAGTCGATCAATGTGAAGCAGCTCCGAAGGCTACAGGAAGAGATAGTTGTAATACTGAATGAGCTTGAGATGTACTTCCCGGCCGCGTTCTTTGACGTGACGGTGCATCTGTGTGTCCATATTGTGGATGACATAATAGACCTGGGGCCGTCATTCCTGCACAACATGATGCCGTTTGAGAGGATGAATGGGATCATCAAAGGATTCGTTTCGTAACATGTCCCGTCCGGATGGAAGCATCGTCCAGGGCTATTTGACACAAGAGTGCATCTCTTTCTGTGAGAATTTTCTATATGGAGCAGACCAGCCGCCTGGTGTTAGTGTTGGTTTGCCCATTAACAAGCACGATGGAAGGCTCCAAGGAGATGATCACTGCAACGGTCGCAGGGAACTGCACGTGGCATACTCAGATCGACGCAGCGACTTTGACAGAGCAAATTAACTTGGTAGTGCTACAACACCTAGACGAGGTAGATCCTTTCGTGGCACTGCACAAAGAAATTATCACAAAGAAGTATCGTGACCGGGGTATGCGTGACTTAACGCCGTCGGGAGGCTGATCGCACCGCGAACAACTATGGGGCTGGCGGCCGGGCCCTTGTGGTTCGGAGGGGGCGGGATCGCCACGAAGAGCGGATCGAGGCGATGAACACGAAGCGGTTTACCCAGTCGGAGCTCTCCGGAGAGATAAAACTCCTACTGCTGCTTGTTTTGATCTATTGTGTTCTTGCTAGGGAGCAACGAGAGCTACAAAATCTAGCGTGAGTCTATCTGGTCCCGAGTGGGTCGAATGAACCCAACGAGACGAACCTGGCCAACCGAACCGAACGGAACCGAACACCCTCTCTACGTTGCACTCGGGCCTCCTTTTATATGCTCAAGGGGTCTCCGACAGGTGGCAACATAGGCGGGGGTTAAAATGTAAAAACAGGAGTTGGTACACCTACTTGAACAGTGTACAGTGCAAAATACCTAACTCTGACGGCAAGGGGCAAAAGCAATAAATGCCCGTCATTGTCACCCAAACAGTGCAACAGAGGCCGTCAGGTGCGCCCGCTTCGCCACGATGGCGAAACTGTCAGCGCCGCTTATCGCTGCTCTCCGCTGGCTGCACAGCCGCTCGACACGCGCCCATGGAACGGTCCCATGGCGACACGTCGCTGGGTGAGCTGGAGCGGAGATGGAGAGAGGTTGCATGCCGCGGCAAGCGCCTTGCCGCGGCCGAATCCTTGTCACGCTCCGAGCCTTCCCGGCAAGCTTATCTGGCCGGGGCCTTGTCTTCTGTGTGCCTGGAGCGGCCTTCCCGACAAGCTCCTCTTGTCGGGGCCTTGTCTTCTGAAAGGCTGCGGAGGGTCTCGGCGGACGCCCGGCGAGGCTTGTCACGGGGACGCTGCGACTGCCCGTGCACAAGTTCGGGGTACTAAGGTACCCCTACTTTAGTACACCGACAGGAGCCCCGGTCCGGGCCATACACGGTGCCGAAGCTGTTGGGCTGTGCCCAAAACAGGTATGGGCACGCTGCCTGGGTCCAAACCAAACCCACTCCGTATCCGCCGCGTTCCCCGTGAACGCACGCGCCAATTGCGGCGTCGTGGGGAAGTGGGCGGCGTGGGGTCGCTTCACCCGTCGCCTCGATTCGCATCCCCGCCACGTGGTTCCCATGCTCTTGGGGTCGCGGACGGTGGAAGTGGAAAATCGGGCGTTCTGAAGCAGAGGCGGCAGGTTGGCCCCGATTCCCTGCTTCTTCCTATGCCCCGATTTGTCGAGCGAGGCGGTCGACCCCACCTTGCTTCCTTAAAAGAGCGGAACGGGGTGCGAAGCCCGCACTCTCCCATCTCCTCCTTTCCTCGCTTTCGATCCCCTTTCTCTCATTCGTCATGGAGAAAAGGAACCTTGGTCCTTCATCGGTGGCGGCGAGGGTCGCCGCTAGGCAGCGCCCCTCCCAACCCCACGCCCGGGTGGCAGAACCGCCACAAGGGGAAGAGGGAGGGGGCGAGGTCGTGGACGAGGTCGAGGCGCTCGGGGAAGAGGCGGACGGGGCGGCGCGCTGTCTCCGCTTCCGCCGGCGGTTCCCCTCCCTGCGGCGGTCCATACAGGGGACGACCCTTGCGAGTTCTTCGTCAGTCGCGCTGGTGCCTCGCTTGCCGCCCGCTTCCAGCTCCGTTCATGGCGCGATGGAGTCGGATCCGCCGAGACATCGAGATCGCACATGAGGGGTCGTGGAATCAGCGGCATGCTCGTCCGTGTTGTATTCCCAGCCCCTAATGTGATGTATCTTGATCGTGGGTGGAAGACGTTCACTCGCATCCACAGCTCGAGGCGGGGTTTACCCTCCATTTTAAGTTAATGGAGGGTGATCTCCTCTCCGTCAAGGTCTTCGGGGATCTCGATTTTCGGGCGAAGTGCTGCGTGGATAGCTCCTCCGACAGCGTATATTCCCCCTCGAGCGTGAGTGACTTTGAGGAGAGCGTCAGGGTCGTCGAGGGTAGCGTGCCCGATTATTTTTCGGGCGCCGCTTCGTGCGTCACCGGCGACCCCATCATCCAGCGTCGCAGCTCCCCGAACTCCCCGGGGTCGTCTCCTTGGGCGACTGGCGTAGGGAGGCTGCGGAAGGGGAAGAGGGATGGCGACAAGGCCGTCAAGTTGGAGTACGAGGGCGTAGTGCCCTCGACAGCGTGCTGACGTCCTGCCGCCCCGTCTTCGAGCCCCGCTTCCGGCGCTGCCATCTCCGTCAAGCCCTCGGGGAGCTCCCGGGATGTTCTCTTGGTGCCTTCTGGCACCTGTAGCTCGCCTAGGCGTTTCTTTTGCCCTTCTCGCCTCCTTGACTTACCTCCTAAAAAGAGGGACAGGAAAAGGATTACGGGGATCTTATCTTTTTATTTTGTAAGCCTTCGGGCCTTATCCGCATTTAAAACTTGTAATCTTCTCTTTCATGTTTTTCATTCCCCACGGATTGTATCCGAGTAGAATGTTTTTAATGAAAAAGGGATGCCTGAAAAGGACGAAGGGCTTATCTCGATATCGCCGCCCGGCAACTTCGCTTGCCGCTGCCCCCGGCAACTCGGCTTGCCGCAGCCCGGCAACTTCGGCTTGCCAGTAGCTTGGGTGCCGGGCGCGCCCTTCTTCTCCTCTTCGTTGTTATTACAGTTCGAGAACGATTTAGCTTGATGCCGCAATAAGTTATTTTTGTAATATAACTTTATTCGGGCAACATTTGCTACGTTACTTCCTTTACTCGACTCTTGGCTTTGTATGTTATTGCCCTCACGCTGTGGAAACTTGCGGTGCGAGCACCCTTGTCATGAGCGCCGAAAAGTGCGGAACTTCAAAGAAATTGGTCAAGGGTCGCTACAACAAGCAACCTTGTCGCGGACTAGCCGCAGCTCACTTAAGTTGTTGAGCGGACTCGAAACAAAGTAAGGGCGCGTCCAGTCACGATTTGGTTCCTCCGCGCACAGGTTTTCCATACAAAGTACGGTCGTTCGAGGAAGATAACTTAAAAATTTAAAAATTGATTTCTCAAACTTTGGCAACTTAGCTTTTCGGTCTCTTGCTTCCCGATGAGGTGAATCTTCCTCGAGCGGTGTCTGGTCCATAGTATTATCTCCTCCTCCCCCCTGGTTAACTTGTGCGCGAGGGAGCTTTCCTTTCTTTGAGAAAAGAAAAAGAAGAGGACATAACGTTATGGAGCCTAGCGGCTCGATTCTGCTTACCGGGTGTGGTTGCTGCACAAAGTGTTAGCCAAAAGATGCAATAAAATGATGAAAGCATGAACTTAACAAGTTGTGCGCAACACATGAGCTTTACTGATGCACGGGGTCTGCGCCCGGCTTTGTACGAAGGATTACATGCAACAGCGGCAAGACTTGTACAAAAGGTGGTTGCCGGAACGGATTCCGACAACCGCGCCCTATGGGTAAAACTTACGAAGATGCTCAATGTTCCAGGAGTTGCTCACCGGAATGCCATCTTCGGTCTCAAGGCGACAACGCCAGGCCTAGTGACTCGCTTTCACCCGATAAGGGCCTTCCCACTTTGGCGTCAACTTGTTTGAATTCTTGGCGGACTAAACGCTACCAAGAACAAGGTCGCCTTCCTCGAGACTTCGGCACTAACCCTGCGGCTATGGTAGCGACGCAGAGCTTGTTGGTAGCGGCGGCTCGCTGACAATGCTGAAGACGATCCTCCTCGAGGAGCAGCGCGTCATCTTGTCGCAGCTGCTCTTGCTCAATCTCATCATAAGAGAGTACTCGAGGCGATCCGTATACGAGTTCGTGGGGAGAACTGCCTCTGCTCCATAGACTAGAGCAAAGCGTGCCTGGCCAGTGGCTCGATTTGGCGTCGTCCTGATCGACCAAAGAACCACCGGCAGCTCCTTGATCCAGTTTCTTCCGCACTTGTGCAGCCTGTCGAAGTTACGGTCTTGAGCCCGCGAAGCACTTCAGCATTGCCCTCTCGCTTGACCGTTGCTTCTCGGGTGAGCAATGTATAAAGCAGACTTTGGCGCCAAGGTCTTGGACGTCTTGCATGAAGTTGCGATCAGAATTGTGTGCCGTTGTCGGTGATGATCCATTTAGGGAATCCGAAACGGCAAACAATCGACCTAAAGAACTTGACAGCTGACTGTGCTGTCACCTTCCTCACTGCATCCACTACCGGCCACTGTGTGAACTAGTCGAGTGCAATGTACAAGTCCTAAAAGCCCCCGACAGCTCGGGGAACGGGGCCGAGGATGTCGAGCCCCTGCACCGAAAAATGGCCAGGATAAAGGGATCGCCCCAGAGCTTGAGCTGGCTGGTGTATCTGCTTTGGAATGGAACCGCACGGTTCACACTTGGTTACTTGTGCGCTTGCATCTGGAGGGCTGTCGGCCAGAAGAAACCTTGCCGGAAAGCTTTGCGGCAAGTGCTCTTGGCGCCAATGTGGTGACCACATATGCCTCCTTGTATCTCTCGCCAACAGCTTCTGTCCATCTTCCCCGGCAATACACTTCAATTTCACACCGTTGAGTCTTCTTGTGCAAAGTATGTTGTCGACAAACTGGTACATACTTGACCGCCGGGCTACTCTTTCCGCTTCTTCTTGCTCTTGGGAAGTTCTCCTGTCGAAGGAAGTGGACAATCTGCTGCGCCCATCCGGAGCTTGCGGCTCGACAACAAGGACTAAAGGCACATCTGTTGCTGCGGAGCATCAGCTTCCACGGCAAGAACTCCGCGTCTGCCGGAGGAGCTTGATGCTCACCGACAAGCTTGCCGAGCAAGACTTGTCGGGAGCGTCTGCTTCAACGAAACAAACCCCTGGGTCTGCCGGAGCGCATCGCTTCCTCAAAGACTGCTATTGTTGATCTTGGGGACCTTTGCAACGACGGCTTCGGGAAGCTCTGTCGGAAAGTATTCACCTGAGGCCAACTTCCTCTTCTTGCTCTGTCCAGTTGATGGTGTTACGGTAGGCTGAGTCGGCTTGATCACGAAAATCCTCGGTTCCATTGTGTAACTTAAGCGCTTAAGACTTTGACAGCCGTCACAAGAATATCATTCTCGAGCTCTTGGAACATGTTCCATTTGCAGCCGTCAAAGTGCTCTTCTAGCTTCCTCACTTCATCAACGTAGGCTTCCATCAATGGACTCTGGTAATCTTTGTTGACTTGGCGGACTGACGAGTTGCGAGTCACCCTAACAACAAGCTTCTTGATCCCAAGGTCCACGGCGATCCCGAGACCGCAAGCAAACCTTCATACTCTGCAGTATTGTTTGTCGCTTGCTCCTTGGGAAAGTGCATCCGGACGACGATACTTGAGGTGCTCTCCGGTGGTGCGATAAAAGACGCCAAGCACCGGGCGCCTTTGCAGCGAGAAGGCACCATCAAAGTACATCAGCAACTCTTTGCTTGCTTCTTTGACGGAATGCTCGTCTCCTAATCTCTTCATCCGGGCGTTGGCGCCCATTCTGCTATGAATTCTGCCAATGCTCGCTTTTGGATGGTTGATGTGCTTTCAAACTTGAGACCAAAGCTTGACAGCTCCAAAGTGCCCACTCGACAATCCCCGCCTGCCGCTTCGGATTCTGCAGTATCCTCTTCAGCCGGAAAGCGAGTGACAAGCTGTGATCTCATGTGCTTGGAAGTAATGGCGCAGCTTTCTCGAGGCCATGAGGAGGCCGAAAAGCAATTTCTGCACACCAGAGTACCTTGACCTAGCCCCCTGCAGGAGGGAACTAACAAAGTAAACTGGGCGCTGCACCATCCTTTTCTGTATCTGTTCATGTGTCTGCGCGGATTCATCCTTGTCGGGACCAGAGCTTGTCGGCGAAGCCCCCTGCTTGTCGCTAGATGTGTTTGCCGTGGTTGCTGGCTCGTCATCCGCCTCCCTCTCCGCTACTAACGCAGCACTAACCACTTGATTGGTTTCCGCTATATACAGCAGCAACTTCTCTTGTGGCCTAGGTGCGACAAGTGTTGGAATGGAGGACAGGTATCTCTTCATGTCCTGCAGCGCAGCCTCCGCTTCGGGAGTCCATTTTACTGGACCTGCCTTTTTCAAAATCTTGAAAAATGGCAGGGCGCGCTCAGCGGACCTAGAAATAAACCTGCTGAGAGCAGCCACGCAACCGGCAAGTCTTCGTACATCCTTGACGCGCTTTGGTGCTTCAATCTGCTCAATGGACTTGATCTTGTCGGGGTTGGCTTCAATCCCTCGCTGAGACACGAAGAACCCGAGAAGCTTGCCGGAAGGGACTCCAAACACGCACTTCTCGGGTTGAGCTTGAGGTTGATCTTGCGCAGATTTGCAAAGGTCTCGCCCAAATCTTGAACCAGAGTTGCTTTGTCCTTGCTTTTGACCACTATGTCATCCATGTAGGCTTCTACATTTCTGTGCATTTGTGGCTCAAAAGCGTCATGGACTACCCTTGCAAATGTTGAACCAGCATTCTTCAAACCGAAAGGCATCCGTATGAAACAAAGTATGTGCCACATGGTGTGATGAATGCGGTCTTCTCCTCATCTTCTTCAGCCATGAAGATCTGATGGTATCTCGAGTATGCATCAAGAAACGAAAGCAAATCACATCCAGCCGTGGAGTCAACAATCTGGTCAATGCGCATCAAGGAAATGGATCTTTGGGACAAGCTTTATTAACATCCGTGAAGTCAATACAAAGTCTCCATTTCCCATTTGCCTTTGCGCACGACTACAGTGATTGGCCAACCACGTAGGATGGAGCACTCGACAAGGCCTCGCTGCTTCCAGCTTCTTGATCTCTTCGGCTATGAATTCTTGGCGCTCCACCGCTTGCTTCGACTTTTTGCTTGACGGGTCACAAGATGAGGACAAACGGCCAGGCGGTGCTCAATCACTTTCCTGGGAACACCGGGATGTCGACGGTTGCCATGCAAACACGCCGACATTCGCCCGCAGAAAGCAACGAGCGCGCCTTCCTATTTGGGGTCGAGAGAGGCAGCGATGGTGAAGGTACCACCAGTGCCGTCCTCCTTGGCGGGCACCTTCTTGGTCTTCGGCGGAGCCACCATCTTCTTGCACTTGCCGGTGGAGCTCGATGGTGCGTCCTCGACGGTAGCGCAGCACCCCGAAGAGGTGCGCTTGCCGGAGTGGGCATCAGAGCCCTTGCCGGACTTGGACTTGGTCTTCTTCCCCCCGGGAGTTTCAGCGGCAAGTGCTTGGCAATCTGTCGCGGCTGCTGCATCCCGGAAGATCTTGTCGGCACAGATAAGGGCATCCTTCTTGTCGCCCGTGGACAGAGATGACGCTTATCGGGCCCGCATCTTCGTAGGGTGTAAGCGTAGTGAGAGGCTGCCATGAACTTGGCAAGTGCCGGATTTGCCAAGTATCCCATTGTAGGGCAATGGGAAATCGGCAACGTCGAATGTAACCCTTTCGATCCTGAAGTTCAGCTCGCTGCCAAATGTGACCGCAACGTAATCTTCCCTTCGCTTGCTCCTTCCCGGATTGATTCCTTGGAAGGTTCCGGTCTCTTCGAGCTCATTGCCGTGGGATTTGAAGCTTACGGAGCACCGCGGAGGAGATCAGATTCAAGCTGGCCCCGCCGTCAACTAACATTTTTGTGACCTTGAGGTTGCGGATGGTTGGAGAGACCAACATCGGCAAGCACCCGACTGCAGTTATGCGATCAGGGTGGTCCTCAATATAAAAAATGATAGGCGTGCTGGACCACTTGAGAGGCTTGCGTGACTCCACGGATGGTTCCGCTGCATTGACCTCCCGCATCCATTGCTTGAAATGGCGGTGGGAGGTATGCAGGGAGGCACCTCCGTCAACGCAGAGAACCTCTGTGGCTTTCTGAAACTCCTGCCGTCGGGCGCTGCTGCCTTCCATATCTTCGCTGCCGTCCACATCTTCATCCTTGTCGCGGCCGCGGGAGGTCGATCTCCTTGTCGCTGCTTGACCTTGCCATGGGCGTCCTCCCCGGCCGGGACGTTTCTTGCTTGCTCCTCCAGCACCTTCCTGGGCCTTCTCCTTGTCGCGCCGCTCGTACTCAGCTCTCTGCTGTTCGACAAGCTGCTCGACCTTTTTGCAGCTCTGGAGATCGTGGCCCTTGGTGCGGTGGATCTTGCAATACTGCTTGCCGGAGCTGTCCTGCTTGTCGGCGGCCGCCACCGACTGGTGGTTGGCGTCAGCGGCAACCTCCTTGCCGGAGCCACCAGCCTTGGCGTTCTTGTCTCCACCTCCGCTGTCGGACTGCTCAACAGCTAGCACTTCTCCGGCCTTCTTCTTCCCTATTGCCTCGCCGGGCCCTTCTTTCTTGGGGCGGTGTCATCACCGAGACCACATACGCATTCTCTCCGTGGAGTCTCCTCCTTCCTCGCCAAGGCACACTTGTCGGCCAGGCGTATAGCTCATCGACGCGTCCTTGACTTTGCACATCGCCATCTCCTCCTCATCTCGCGGTTCCGCACATTCTGATGAAATGCGCTGATCACCGCGGCAGGGTGGACGTCTGGGATGTTGTAGTGCACACGGCTGAATCTTTGAATGAACTTGCGCAGGGACTCTCCTTCCTTCTGGGCAAGCAAGTGAAGGTCACTCTCTTGGCCATGGGGTTTGTGGCCACCTGTGAAGGCGCCAACAAACTGATGGCACAGGTCTGCCCTAGAGGATATGGAGCTGTCCGGCAACTGCATGAGCCAAGATCTGACGTTGGGCTTGAGCACGAGCGGGAAGTAGTTGGCGAGGATCTTGTCGTCCCATCCCCGCAGCTCGCACCGCGATGGTGTAGATGCGAGGAACTCCGACGGATGCGTCCGCCATCATACTTCTCCGCACGTCTGGTTTGAAGTTTTTCCGCTGGGCCATCGGACTTGCCGCAGCTCACGAGTGAACGCAGGGCAACCTACCGCGTACGGCAAGTCGCCTTGCTCCTCCGGCGCGCGCATGTCAACAGAAGGCCCAGCTCGCTTGACAGACTGACGTCGCTCTACTCTCCGGCGCTCGATTCGAGTACTAGCGTCCTCTTGTTGTCGCTCATGAAGAACTTGGCGCTGATCGCGGCGAAGCTCATGGATCCGACGACGCAGCGGGAGTCGCTGTCGAGGTGGATCCGATGAGTCGGCGATCTTGGCCTTCTTGGCGGAGAGTGCATGGTGGTTGCACCTCCGGCGATCTCGCCGCCACCGGCTCGTGCCTTGTCGCCCGCCGCGGCAACGATGGGGTTGGTTGCCGCGAAGCGCCGCTGGCAAAGCCGATGAGGCTCGATAGTGGCCCTCCACTCGCCGACCTTGTCGGCCGTTGGAGGGTAGTCGAGGAGCAGCTGAGCTCGCCAGAGCTTCGCTGGAGTAGTAGGCGGCATTGGAGAACGGTGCGAGGAGCGGACACGCTCGGACTTCTAACTATGTTAGAAGGAGCCGCACCCGTCCCGGGCGCATCAGATCTCACTCGTACCAGCATGTTGGCGCGCATGCTGGTCTTGAGGGTCTCTATCCAACGAACGTATGGCGTTGTGAACGCCATGACGTTGTTGGTCCCGCTGCCTCTGAGATGGGCGCGGGGGATGCGCGGACGCCGAGGTTTGCGGTGCCTTGTCCTTGGACTTGGCAACGTCGCGAGCACCTTCGCCGGCGCCTGTTCCTCCGCCAGCGTCAGCCCCACCACCCGTTTGCTGCGGTGAGGGTGGGTACGACGCGTACGGCTCTGCCGCCACCGAAGCCTTCTTCTTCGGTGGCATGTTGAGGGAGATGTTGATGACGCTGCTCGTGTGAACGCCGGATCAGATTCACACAGCCTCGACGCTTCTACCGGGCGCGCCAAAGATGTCGGGAGGCTGATCGCACTTGAACAACTATGGGGCTGGCGGGCCGGGCCCCTTGTGGTTCGGAGGGGGGCGGGGATCGCACGAAGAGCGGATCGAGGCGATGAACACGAGCGGTTTACCCAGCTTCGGAGCTCTCCGGAGAGATAAAACTCCTACTGCTGCTTGTTTTGATCTATTGTGTTCTTGCTAGGGAGCAACGAGAGCTACAAAACCTAGCGTGAGTCTATCTGGTCCCGAGTGGGTCGAATGAACCCAACGAGACGAACCTGGCCAACCGAACCGAACGGAACCGAACCGAATGGAACCCTCTCTATGTTGCACTCGGGCCTCCTTTTATATGCTCAAGGGGTCTCCGACAGGTGGCAACATAGGCGGGGGTAAAAATGTAAAAACAGGAGTTGGTACACCTACTTGAACAAAGGTATGCAGTGCAAAATACCTAACTCGACGGCAAGGGACAAAAGCAATAAATGCCCGCTATTGTCGCCCAAACAGTGCAACAGAGGCCGTCAGGTGCGCCTCCGCCCGCCACGATGGCGAGCCTGTCAGCGCCGCTTATCGCTGCTCTCCGCTGGCTGCACAGCCGCTCGACACGCGCCCATGGAACGGTCCCATGGAGACACGTTGCTGGGTGAGCTGGAGCGGAGACGGAGAGAGGTTGCATGCCGCGGCAAGCGCCTTGCCGCGGCCGAATCCTTGTCGCGCTCCGAGCCTTCCCGGCAAGCTTATCTTGCCGGGGCCTTGTCTTCTGCGTGCCTGGAGCGGCCTTCCCGACAAGCTCCTCTTGTCGGGGCCTTCTCTTCTGAGAGGCTGCGGAGGGTCTTGGCGGACGCCCGGCGAGGCTTGCACGGGACGCCATGCGATCGCCTGCAGACAAGTTCGGGGTACTAAGGTACCCCTACTTTAGTACACCGACAAACGCCGAAGTTATTAGAGAGCACAACTCCACTTTCCTGCATTGGTTCAAAGAGCATATTATTGCTAATCCCCCGGAGGAGGGCTCTAAGGACTGATTGCTCATATACGCCTTAGCACATGGCCCCTCGCCCAACCTCGTAACCTATCAGGCATATGATATCAACGGATACACGTTCTACACAGAGGCCGAACATATGGACAGTGATGATCAGAACTCAGGGGTGACTATGGAATGCATGACCGGCAGCAACAACGGCGCAACTGAACGATTTTATGGAAGGGTCGAGGAGATCTGGGAGCTTGACTACTCTAGACTGCACAACACGACGATGTTCCGTGTCAGATGGGCTAAGAATGTCGAAAGAGAAAACCGGATTTTCACTACCATGACTATACCCGACGCCAAGAGCGCCATCGTGGAACGCTATCGCAAAAAACGAGCCATGGGTACACGCTAAGCACGTGACACAATGCTTCTTCGTAACCGACCCATGCAATCCCAGTCGCGTTGTCGTGAGGAGATGCAAAAGGAACATCATTGGAATGGATGGAGTCGCCAACGAGGAAGACTATGATCAGTACGGCTACCCAATGAAGGAAGATGACGATCATGTTGAAGTATACGTCAAAAGAAGAATCAATACTACATTACCTAATAAAAATCGTACTCCATGGAAAATGCAAACTCACAATGAGGGGCTCAATTATTCTTCGACGAACAAGAAGGGAAAGAAGCTGACTCAAAAAACGAAAACATCAGCGCTGAGGAACCTTATGTTATCGGTCAAATGATGTAATATATATATATATATATATGTGTGTGTGTGTGTGTGTGTGTGTGTGTGTGTGTGTGTGTGTGTGTGTGTGTGTGTGTGTGTTCCTATTTTGTATACACACTTAGCCATTATTAAGCATGGGTCGAATGATGTAATATATATGTTCCTATTTTGCATACATATTTAACCGTCAAATGATGCAATATATATCGCCTCCCTTCGCTCATTGCTCTCGGAAATAAAAGTGGGAGAAAATAAAGGAAAAGAAAAAGGAAAACTGGCAGTAGCGAAGGTAGTAGCAGCGCGTTTTGTCTAAACCGCTACAGCTACTGAAGGTAGTAGTAGCGCATTTCGTATAAACCGCTACAGCTACTGAAGGTAGTAGCAGCTGCTTTGTGCAAACGCTGCCATTGCTACGCCCACTTAACCCAAAATTCCCACTCTCCTGCTTCATCCCGCCTTTTCCCCAAAATCAGACTCTCTTCCCTCGCTTTGCTTGGCCGCTTGACCCCAGCTGCCCAGACCGGCCCTCGCCCCGACCCGACCCGGCGCCGCCTGACCCGTCGGCCGTCGCCTCCCTCCTCGCTTCCTCCTCCCAACCTGGGCTGCCGGGCTGCCTCCTCGCCTGCACCCTCTGTAAACCCCCCTCTCTCTCTACTAGGGTTCTTCGGTTAATTTACACAGGTTTTAGTTAGGGCAGTATGTTAATTAGGTTATCTATTTAGTTATGAATTTAGCTAGGTTTCAAAATTAGCTGAATTTATATGCAAATTTGAATTGGCACTACTAGAAAAAGGGCTGCTAGTGGCGCACCTGTTTTCGCTACTAATGGCGCACTACAGGTGCGCCACTAGCACCACGCCATTAGATTTTTTTTTCTAATGGCGCACCTGTGGTGCACCATTAGCATCTGGTATACTAATGGCGCATGGCGCACCGCTGGTGCACCATTAGTATTTGGTATACTAATGGCGCACCACATAGAGCAGCGCCATTAGTAACAATTTTTTTCAAATTTTTTTTTCAGAATTTTTTTTCAAATTTTTTTTCGTTTTTTTCTTAATCTCAGGTCAAGTTTGAAAGCCCTATAACTTTTTTAATCTCAGGCCAATTTTTTTAATTTTTTTGCCTCTAGATCTTGAAAGCCCTATAACTTTTTTTTCTGTTACATTTTTTTTGAAACCAATTTTTTTTTCTATATCAAGTTTGAATTTTTTTCATTTTCCCCCCACTAGATCTTAAAAGCCCTGTATCTTTCATTCTGTTAGGTTTTTGGGGATTTTGAAGATGTTGAACAAAGTTCCCCTGGTTCAATTCGGATGTAACTTTTCGAGTAGATGAATTTTCATATAAAAAACTTTTTAATCCGAGTTCGTATGCAAAAGTCGAAATTCCAGAGAGATTTTGCAAATAAAGTCGAAATTCATATTTGTAAATTTTCCCAACAACTAGACCACATATCACATGGCAAACTTGTTTTCTTTTATTTTTTTGACATTTCCATCATTTTCTTTTATTTTTTTTAAACTGAAAAGGCGGTCCACGGGGGGGCGGGGGGGGGGGGGTGGTGCATTCATTGTTGGGCCAAGTTAGTAATGGCGCACCGTGCGGTGGTGCGCCATTACTAGTTAAACTAGTAAGGGTGCACCACACCCACGGTGCGCCATTACTAGTTTTGAAAAAAAAATAAAAAAATTGAATTTTTTTTGAAAAAAACTTAGTAATGGCGCACCAGTGGACCGTGCGCCATTACTAGTTAAAACTAGTAATGGCGCGCTGTCCAGAAGTGCGCCATTACTAACAATTTGTTTTATTTTTATTTTACTTATCTTTTCAAAACTACTAATGGCGCACGGTGGGTGTGGTGCGCCATTACTATGTCAACTAGTAATGGCGCACTATCCCACGGTGCGCCATTAGTAACAATTTTCTTTTATTTTTTTCCAAACTTCTAAAGCTTACACACCAGGTGCGCCATTAGTAATATATTACTAATGGCGCACCTGTATGTGGTGCGCCATTGCTATATACTAATGGCGCACCACACATGTGGTGCGCCATTAGTGTCCATTTCATCTATAGCCGTTTTCCTAGTAGTGTGCACATGTGATATGTGGATATGTCATGCTTTGGACATGTCATGTTTGGAAAATGATCCGGGTGGCCTATGTTACGCCGGAATGTTGATTCATTTCCGTTCCGGTGAATTTCAGGCGCTCGATATGTCCATTTTTTAGCAAAGGTCATGCCGAAATTTCCCATGAATAAAGGCATGATTTGTGCTACATAGTTGGCATATCGAGTGCTGGCACATAGATTTCTTTTTTATGTCATTTCTCATTTATTTATACTTTTAGAAATAAATGAGGACACTTAATCATAGGAAACATGTCGAACAACGAAGAAACTGGGCCTTCTGACCAAGATGCAGACGAGATGGATTATGAGGGTGAACAAGAGTACCTCGACTATTTGATTGCTAAGCAAGGTTTGCAGGTCGGCCTCGATGATGGTACCGACACCGACATCAACATTCGACGGCACCGGCATTCGCTGGCGGCGCGCCGAGACCGTGGGGAAGGCACCGGCGGGAAGATATCAAGGGAAGGTACCGGCCCCGATGACGCTACCAAAAAGAGGAAGCATAAGAAGCAAAGGATACGAAAACCTAACAAACTTGGGATTGGACGACTTGTGATCACAAAGATGGCACCTGGCAAGTTTGAGCCGTTAGAGCCGGAAGAACCTCGCAACTGCTATGGGAACCAAGTAGGATGCAACCTACGGGAATGCGCGAGCATCAATGATGATGACTTAAGGAGTAAAGAACATTTGACGCAGTTTCTCCTAACGAAGTTGCACAAGAGATTCAAGTTCCCCGGCCAGGATGATAACATAGAACAACCGTGGGATGATCCGAAGATGAAAAAGATTAACTATCACGCCGTGGGCATGTTCAACAATGATTTGGCCTCCTGGAAAGGGAGGGTGAAACAAGCTATTGAGGCTCATGAACCCCTGTCCAAGATTCTGGAGGAAAATCCGACACTTACGGAAGAGGAGTTCTAAAAGTTCAAGGACACTTGCGCTACAGAGGCAGCCAAGGCTAAGGCTGCAAAATTCAAGAGCCTTCAGCAAAGGAACACGGGGAAGCATCGCCGAAGCCGTGGCTACCTCGGTAAAAGGCCCATATGGGATAAGGAGGACGCGAACGTGAAGCCGCTGGGTCTCCTGCACCCTTCAAGAAAGATCACCAACCCCTTGGACCGTGACTTCATTAGGGCCCGCTACAAGTGGGACAAGGAGAAAATGGTTTTTTACACGGACAAGATCACGAGGAAATTGATTAGATTACTGGAGAAGCAACACCAGCTTGCAGCCGAAAGCCCTACTTCTGCGATGAGGCCCAAGTGGGACACACCTCTCAACCGGGCCTTGAACGAACTTAAGGGACTCCTTTGGGCCAGCGTCGCAAGATGGTCAAGTGCACGGGCGCTGGAGACGGTGCCACGTGGAAGGTGTTTTACAACGAGGGCCCGGAGGCCAAGAAGCGTAAAAGGAAGTTTAGTCAGCGGACATCGACGCCAAGGTGAAGCTTATGGTCGAGAAAAAGCAGCTGAGGACGCGAAAAAGCAGCCGAGGACAAATATGAGTTGCTACAAAGAAAATAATGCAGCCAGAATCGCCGCAGAAATGATTTCGCTACTAACTTGGTTCCAGTTATCATCAACTGGACGAAGGAAAATCCAGAGAAGACGGTACATGATTTCCCATTGCCCAGTTTCGCCGGGAGCAAATCCATGAACAACAACACCATCGCACCATCACTTGCTCACACAACCGAGCCTCCTCTCGCAGCCGCTCCCGCTCATAGCAGCCCGCCTCGGCCTCTGGCGCGCTAGGTGGGCCTTCGCCTTGGGCTAAGCTCGACGCCGCCACGGTAATTACATGTCGCACCAACATATATATATATATAATATTCCATTTTGTTGCATTTCGTTGTTTTACGCCACAAACATATGTGTTTGCAGTAAAAGAAACCTCGTGCACCATACCGCTTGATCAAAGGCCGAAGGTGGACGTGGGAAAGGGGATGATAATGGACCCTCGCAACCCACGTTCCACAACCAGCCGATCTCACTGGGCACTTCAGGGTTAGCTTGACCAGTGTGAAATCGGGGCACGAGGATTTGCCTCCTCCAGTACAGCATGTGGGAGCGGACGACGAGACCCCGCCACGGATTGGAAGCTGCAAGGGTTGGGTGCTGCTATGGCCGAAGAATCTTATTCGTCTGGAGCCGGCCGAGAGCACACCAATAACCACACATCAACAAGCATGTGCGGAGACCACCACCCCGCCTACGCAATTACCAGCTCCTGTAGTGTCGGGTGAGAGCGGCGGACGACATGATGAAGGGGGTGCAATAGTACTGGCTGATGTAATTTGTCCCAGTAGAATGTAGAATGGATGATGAGACGGAGGTCGACCCTATGGATTTACTCAATACAAACGCTGCACGATCGTGACATAGATATGATGAGTCAACCATATGACGAATCTGCTATCACTTGCTAATGAGGATATGGATGATATGCCCGGCAGGGTCAGAAAGACATTGCAAAAGTCTCTCTTCATGAAATCCTCACAGGACACGCTCAAGATGCCGCCTCAACATAGGCTCAACTAGTTGGGCGCGAGGGTCGTACAGTACTTAGCCCGGGAACACTGGGGCAGGGGTTAAGGAAGGGTCTGGAAGGTGTGCCCAAGAAAAAGGAGACGAAGAGATCGGGGAAGATAGTTGCCTCCAAACAAGCCAGAGCACATAGCAGCCAGACGATGCATTCTGAAGAGCGTGTACCCGTGAAAGGTGCGGTCATGTTACATCTCACGGGCGAGTCGATGCTACCAAAACCGCTGGAGGCACTATCGGGATCTCGTGGAGACTGCACGACCATGTGCTATCGACCGAGAAAAGCCTACTAGCCTCAAAGGATCCAGGATATCCGGCATATACGCTCGTGGTGCTCGAGGGGAAGTGCTACGTCGAGACACGACCCGCGGAGGTGTTCTTCCTGCGGTTTGACCATATCTTTGAGAAATTTCTGACAAGGCGGCTCGATTTTACAATCGTCCGCCTTTTTGCGCTACACATGAGCTCCGTCATGAAGAGTAAAGAACTCTCGCAAATCTGTCTGGCGGATCCGTACTACATGCACGAGTCTTTCTTGAGTCTCGGCGACTTTGAGCGTGAAACTGCTAGGGAGTACCCTCAAAACTCCATAGGAGAATAAGGACCGGGAAATTGTCCTCGTGCCTTATCATCCAAAGTAAGTCACTTTCGGACAACCCTTTCGTACATTTCAATCATTCCTTCTCTCTCATATGGGGAATAATTTGAGGTGTCTTTTCCCCACAGCAACGGGCACGCCGTCCTTATCATTCTTTACCCGCAAGTCTCCCACGCCATGTATTTGACCCTTCCAAAGACTACGAGAATAAAGACTACACCCACATAATGAATATTCTAGATGATGCTCTCCAAGGCATTAGCTTCAGAGCTGGCCACGTGCAGATCAGGAAACAAAGGAACAAGAAGATGGGTTTCGCGCATAAAACTAACTTCTCCTGCATCCATGTCCCAAAACCAAGCAAGAAGGATGGATTCTACATCGTCCATCTCATGATTCAGTTCAGCAGGATAACCGAAAGCTTCGCATGAGAAGCAGAAATGATGATCATATCCACAAGTGGCTAGAATCTCATGGAGAAGTGGATTATAAACTTAGAGATGACTTCTTTCGCATCCAAAGCGACATTGCGACGATCATCATGAAAGAAGTCGTCGATGAGAAGGGGATGTTCCACCATGGCCCTATATCGCGAGCTGACGTCCGAACTCGCATAGGCATGCCACGTCTAGACCTCACGTCGTTCAAGAAGCTAGGATCCATCCTCGATGATATGGAAGGATGGAACTTCTAGTGATTT
The DNA here is from genome assembly GCA_021605145.1 of Aegilops bicornis. Classification (NCBI taxonomy): domain Eukaryota; kingdom Viridiplantae; phylum Streptophyta; class Magnoliopsida; order Poales; family Poaceae; genus Aegilops; species Aegilops bicornis. The sequence goes on from CM038675.1 coordinate 773,240,119, forward strand.
ATGATGCCGATGATGATGATATGTGTCAGTTGAACTTGTATATTTTTTGTAGCGATGAAACTTTGTGATGTCCACGGTCCCTGCCGAACTTGTGTAACGCTACTTTGTTAGTTTGCGTATGATGACCTGTGTACCTCTAGTTAATTAATTTGCATACTGTATGTTGGTTCTAGTTGCTAACCCTTTCTTTTTCGGTGTTGCTCTAGTATATTTTGTTGCATATATATGATTGTACATCCTCTTCATGAACATGCATCTCTAATGGTACCTAGTTTCTTGATGGCGAGATGGAATTGCTATGTCGTGTACAAAGGGAAGGTTCTAGGGGTGTACAACGAGTGGCATGAGTGTCAGGCGCAAGTGAATGGGTCCACGGGCGCCAGCCATAAAGGCTTCAAAAGCAGACAAGAAGGAGAAGCTAGTTACTTGAGGTTCCCACTAGCGCGAGAGAGGACTCGTAACCGCCACCTCATGTACTGCATAGTTCCGCTCTCACTCATAGTGATAGCTCTTCTTTCATATACCTTTGTTTAGATGGATGACGTTGTTGTAGTTGCAAGTATTCAAGACTTGCATGTGTCACTATTTTCGAGATGATGACAAGATACCACTTTGTGTTGGATGATAATTATGATGAGACTATTTGTATGTATATGCTATGATTACATTTGTGGTCTCGCAGGCTTTTGTATGTGTATCATGATGTCATTTGTATGTGCTAAAGATTCTTCTATAAAGCCTGTTCAAATACAAAACAAATATGCCAAAAAAACAAAAAACTACTAAAATTAGCAGTAGCGAGTGTATAAAAGTTAGCAAAGAGCGCTCGCGATAGCAAAGAACGCTGGCCCAGTGCAAAGCGCATAGAGCTACTAGCAGCAGCGAAGCTTCCACTAAGCGCCGCTGCTGCTACACTTGTGTAGCAAGAGGCTGGTGAGCACGCTGCCATCGCTATGTGTTAGTCAGAAGGCCTTATTAGTAGCGACACTCACAAGAATCGATTCACCTAAAACCCGCATTGCTGCTAGCCTTTTCCCTAGTAGTGATATATGACCCAAAGGAATTATGAGAATTATTTGGGGATTTTTGGATGGACAGAAATATAGGTTGCTTCACATCCTAGGGCAGATAGGGTTATTCCTTTAATGAAAAAGGAATTTTCTCTAGAAAAAGAGTTTAGGGTTTGGTCAAGGAGTGAAGTGACATGATCTTGGCAAGTTTTTGAGAATGATGAGCCACTTCAGAGGGGAAATGAGGATGATTTCCCAGGTGGCAAAGGCCACAGAACCACTCCAAAAAAAAACAGAGCAAAAACCAAATAAATCAAAGGAAAAAAAAAGGGCCAAAATCCAGGCTGTTACACATGTCGATGCATACGCCAACCGGCAGGAGCCATAGGGTTGTGTTTAAATATTGTATGACCTAGGTGTCAATCATTAAGCGCTATGTAATGATTTACTTTATCTCTAAGCTGTAGCAATAGTAGTAGAAGCAAGGTTGGCGTGACAAACCCGATGGCGACACGATGATGGAGATCATGGTGTCATGCCGGTGACGATGGAGATCATGTCGGTGCTTTGGAGATGGAGATCGAAAGCACAAGTTGATGGCCATATCATGTCACTGATGATTTGCATGTGATGTTAATCCTTTTATGCATCTTACTTTGCTTAGGACGAAGGTAGCATTATAAGGTGACCCCTCACTAAAATTTCGAGATAAAATTGTGTTCTCCCTAAGTGTGCACCGTTGCCAAAGGTCATCATTTTGAAGCACCACGTGATGATCACGTGTGATAGACTCTACATTCACATACAACGTGTGCAAGCCAGCGTTGCACATGCATGACACTTGGTTTAAACTTGACGAGCCTAGCATGTACATACATGGCCTCGGAACAAAAGAGACCGAAAGGTCGAACATGAGTCATGTAGTAGATATGATCAACATGGAGATGTTCACCATTGAAACCACCTCATCTCACGTGATGATCGGACTTGGCTTGGTGAATTTGGATCATGTTACACTCAGATGACCGGAGGGGTGTCAATTTGAGTGGGAGTTCTTAAGTAATATGATTAGTTGAACTCATTATCATGAACATAGTCTAAATTGTCTTTGCAAATTATTTTGTAGATCAATAGCTAACGCTATAGATCCCTGTTTAAATACGTTCATAGAGAAAGACTAAGTTGAAAGATTTTGTGAGCAATGATGCGATCTAGGTCCGTAGTCCGAGGATTGTCCTCACTTCTGTACAGAAGGCTTATGTCCCTTATGCACTGCTCAGTGTGCCAACCCCTCTAGCGTCGTCTGTGGATGTTGTGAACATCTAACAGACACGTTCTGATGACTACTTGATAGTTTAGTGCACCATGCTTTACGGCTTAGAATTGGGGATCCAAAGGCGTTTTGAACGCCATGGAACATATGAGATGTTCCAATAGTCGAAATTGGTATTTCAGGCTCATGCCCGTGTTGAGAGGTATGCGACCTCTCACAAGTTCTCTGCCTACCAGATGGAGGAGAATAGTTCAGCCAGTGAGCATGTGCTCAGAATGTCTGGGTGCTACAATCACTTAAATCAAGTGGGAGTTAATTTTTCCAGATATGATACTGATTGACAGAGTTCTCCAAACACTATCACCAAGCTACTAGAACTTTGTGATGAACTCTAACATGCAAGGGATGGAGATGATCCCGGAGCTGTTCGCGGTAGGCCACGGAGTTAGAAATCAAGAAGGAGCATCAAATGTTGATGGTTAACAAGACCACTGCTTTCAATAAGGGCAAGGGCAAGAAGGGAAACTTCATGAATGGCAAGCCAGTTGCCACTCCAGTGAAGAAACCCAAGGTTGAGACAAACCAGACACTAAGTGCTTCTATTGTAAGGGGAACGGTCACTAGTAGAGGAGCTACCCCAAATACTTGGTAGATAAAAAAGTTGGCAGCTTCAACAAAAGTATATTTGATATACATGTTATTGATGTGTATGTCGGTGTACCGAAGTAGGGGCTCTACTTTGTACCCCTTTACTTGTGCACGGGAAGTCGGAGCCGCGTCCACGGCCACACTTAGCAGGGCAGAGGAGGGAGGCCGAAGCCACAAGACAATCAAACAACGCCAAGACTAGAAACACAAAGAGCAAGAGTGCGAGGTGGAATTCCCGACAAAACCCTTGCCGGGGCAGCTTCCGCAGCCCCGGCAAGATCCTTGCCGGGGCAACTTGCCCATCACCAGGGGAGTGTGCCACCCTTGAGCTCGAGGCATCCAACATCATCAACCGCATTGGAACCAAGGCTCGAGAGACACCTCCATGGTGGCATGCAGATCTTTGTGAAAAATCATTAAGACACAATATCATATGAGGACCAGTAGACGATGATCCTCGGCACGATCCTTGCCGAGGAAACCCACGAGGCCTCCGGCAAGATCCTTTCCGGGGACGACCGCAGTGCCGCGGCAAGACCCTTGCCGGGGCCCCGGCAAGACCCTTGCCAAAGACATCAACAGGGCCGCGGCCAGGACCGCACCCGCCAAGGGTCCACCGCCGTTCCCATGCAGCTGCCAGGCTAGCCAGCCCGACGAGCACCTGCGTGGCGACGTGCGGCCCCGAGGCCAAGTCAGCAAGCACCTGCGTGGTGGCATGCACATCTTCGTGAAGACGCTACCAGCACACCAGCTCAGCAGCTTGCCAGCCAATATGGCGCCACATGCCTCGTTGGCCAGGGCGCGTGTCAACGCAAGGCGAGGCAGCGACGGACGGGACGGGCCTCGTTTCCGTCCCCGATAAAGCGAGAGGACACCTAAGGAGCGCATTTTATGCGTCTTGCCCCGTAAAGACTAGCGATAAGCATAGCTATTGTACCCTTTCCACCTCGTATGTGCCACTGTGGCGCCTCCTTCGACTATAAAAGGAGGCCCGAGGCGTACTGGAGAGGGATTCAGCTCTTTTGAGAAAGTCATGCACCATAGCTAGCTCAAGAACACTGAAATAAACACCAAAGCAGGACTAGGGTATTACGCGATCCCTGTGGCCCGAACCTGGGTAAACGACCTTCTCACAACCCCGCGCCCGCGGACCACAGTAGTGATTCCGTTGATCCCATAGGTGCCGTTCCCACCGACATCTTTGGCGCGCCAGATAGGGGGCGCAGTTGTGACAATCCGTTCTAGCAGCTAGTCTAGCAGTCCACCATCGCCATGTCTTCCAAGGAAGAAGGCGATCGAACGGACGGCACCATCTGCGGATGCAGTGAGTGCTCACGCAACGACAAAAAAGCTAAGTCACGCAAACACTTTCTGTGTTTATTTTTATATAAGGCTATTATCCTTGAGAGATCTTTCCCTCTGTATAAGAAACCTGCACGCAATGGGACCCTTCCACTATTGGCAACGCCTTTGTTCTGTTTCGAGTGCACTTAGCAGTTCGAGCGGCTGCGTCAAAAACGGCAGGGTAGCCTTCCGCTATTGGCAACGCCCTCGTTCTGTCTCGAGTCCACTCGACAGCTCGAGCGGCCGCGCTGAGAACGGCAAGGTGGTTCGCTTGGCAGCATGCACACCCGGCAGGCTATTGGGGATCGGTCCTCGAGGTGCCGCGGCATGGGTTTACGCGCCGGAAAGCCTACCCAATTAACGTAGGGTGGACATATGGAGAAAGATCGAATTGGAAAATAACATGCATCATTTTAAAAGTACTGCAGAGTTGTATTACATCAATTGTTGCTGCGGTTCTAACTAAAGATATGAATTGTCTTGGTCGTGAACCTGCTGCAGCGATGAGAAATGGGGTGCCTAGTCCCGGCGCTGGCCTTCGATCCTCTCGATTCCGTCGACGTGGCTGATGATGGGCTTGATACGCTCCTTGAGCGGCACGAGGTCCACATCCTCCGGCAAGCTCTCCAGCGCGGCGTCGAAGTCGAGATTGGGGTACCAGTACGCCACCTTGGTGAGAAGCTTTGTCAGGGCACCCCGACAAAGCAGCCGGGCCTCACTGGCCAGAGAGCTCGCCCTGTTGGAACGAAACTGCTCCAAGGCTACAAGAACGCCCTCGGAGAACAGTGTCAGCTTGGCATTGGGGCTCATGTTCGGCTCTGGGGTGTACCTCACATTCGACATCCCCATAGCAGCCAGCTTCTCGGTGATCCTGTTGGCCACGTCGGCGAGGCGGCTGATCCAGAGGTTCTCGCCCTTCACGAAATCTTCGTGGTTGGCGGCCTCGTTCTTCCGCAGCTGCCTCTCCTTCTCCAGACTCTTGGTCAGGGTCTCTTCCCAGGCCTTGACCTCCGAAAGCGTCCCCTCAAGACTCTCCAGCTTCAGCTTCAGGTCCTTGATGGAGTCGTTGGCGCGGGAGAGCAGCTCGGCCTAGTCAAGGACTTCGGCCTGCGCCACCGACAAGGCACAGTTGACCGTGTCCTTCTCCTTCGCCAGCTCCTCGGCCCTGTTCTTCAGGCCGTCTGTAGGACCTTGAAGTATGTCTAGAGGGGGGGGGGGTGATTATACTACTTGACCAATAAAAACTTAACCTTTTCCCAATTTTATAGTTTGACAGATTTTGGCTATTTTTAGGACAAGTCAAGCAATCATCACACAATTCAAGCAAGCATGCAAAGAGTGTATAGGAAGCGGAAATTAAAGCATGCAACTTGCAAGAAAGTAAAGGGAAGGGTTTGGAGGATTCAAACGCAATTGGAGACACGGATGTTTTTGTCGTGGTTCCGATAGGTGGTGCTATCGTACATCCACGTTGATGGAGACTTCAACCCATGAAGGGTAACGGCTGCGCGAGCCCACAGAGGGCTCCACCCACAAAGGGTCCACGAAGAAGCAACCTTGTCTATCCCACCATGGCCGTCGCCCACGAAGGACTTGCCTCACTAGCGGTAGATCTTCACGAAGTAGGCGATCTCCTTGCCCTTACAAACTCCTTGGTTCAACTCCGTAATCTTGTCGGAGGCTCCCAAGTGACACCTAGCCAATCTAGGAGACACCACTCTCCAAGAAGTAACAAATGGTGTGTTGATGATGAACTCCTTGCTCTTGTGCTTCAAATGATAGTCTCCCCAACACTCAACTCTCTCTCATAGGATTTGGATCTGGTGGAAAGAGGGTTTGAGTGGAAAGCAACTTGGGGAAGGCTAGAGATCAAGATTCATATGGTAGGAATGGAATATCTTGGCCTCAACACATGAGTAGGTGGTTTTCTCTCAGAAATGGTAAGTTGGAAGTGTAGTTTTGTTCTGATGGCTCTCTCCATGAATGAAGAGGAGGTGGAGGGGTATATATAGCCTCCACAGAAAATCTAACCGTTACACACAATTTACCAAACTCGGTGGGACCGAATCGTTAAACTCGGTCGGACCGATTTAGTAAACCTAGTGACCGTTAGTGATTTTCGTGGGATCGACATGCATCTCGGTGAGACTGATACGGTTAGGGTTAGGGCATAACGTAATCTTGGTGAGACTGACATACAAACTCGGTGAGACCGATTTTGGTAATTAGTTAACCAGAGAGTTGGTCGTGTAAACTCGGTGGGACCGACGGCTCTTTTCGGTGGGACCGAAATGTTACAAAAGGAAACAGAGAGTTTACATTGCAATCTCGGTGGGACTGATCGCTCACTTCGTTAGACCGAAATGTTACGAAGGGAAATAGAGAGATTGCAACCCCATCTCGGTGAGACTGAGATCCCTATCGGTAAGACCGATTTGCTTAGGGTTTGTGGCAGTGGCTATGACTTTTGGAATCGGTGGCGCCGGATAGAAAGAATCGGTGTGACCGATTTTGGCCTTAGGTTTAGGTCATTTGTGGATGTGGGAAAGTAGTTGAGGGTTTTGGAGGATATCACTAAGCACATGAAGCAAGAGGCTCATTAAGCAACACCTCATCCCTTCTTGATAATATTGGCTTTTCCTATAGACTCAATGTGATCTTGGATCACTAAAATGTAAAATAAAGAGTCTTGAGCTTTTGAGCTTGAGCCAATCCTTTGTCCTTAGTATTTTGAGGGATCCACTTTCATCATCCATGCCATGGCATTCATTGAGCTTTCCTGAAATAATAGTCTTGGAATAGCATTAGCTCAATGAGCTATATGTTGTTATGAATTACCAAAACCACCTAGGGATAGTTGCACTTTCAATCTCCCCCTTTTTGGTAATTGATGACAACATATAGATCAAAGCTTTGACAAATGATAATAAAATTTAAATAACATCAAAGCTTTGAGAAGTATGTGATAAGAAAGAGCTCCCCCTAAATTTATGCATAGTTTTAGATTTGCTTTGGACTGCAAATGCACAATGAATTAGGCTCATGGGTTACTCTTCCATGTCACATACATCTTGGTGGAGCGCTCAAAATAATAAACAATGAATACATGCACTCATCACCAAGCATAGTGAGTGATCACATAAGATAGATAGGATAATATCAAGCATGCATAAGTGTAGCTTATGATGAAACACATGATCATCAATGTCTCACAAGCATAGTATCTCAACCAAAAGCAAACAAAGATTGAAAAACCACCAATTAAAGCAAGAGAGAACAAAAGCAACACACTCTCTCTCGAAGCCTATGATCTATACATATTTCATAGAAAATGCATAGTGCTAGATCGACTCTCAGGCTTGATCTTCAGGTGGTGGAGTCCGGATAACGCCGAGGATGAAAACTTCAGTTGAAGTAGATGGAGCTGGAGCTGATGTAGATGCTGGAGCTGGTGGCACTGAGGCTGTAGCTGGTGCAGATGAAGTTTCTCTTGTGTCAGGGATTGGCACAACAAATGACCTCTGGGCTCTAGGCACTCTGGCAAATGCATCAGTTGTAGTTTTGCCCTTCCTCTCCTACATGTCATCTTGTAGTTCCTCCACTGCAGATCGAATCTCGCCATTTTCACATCTAAGTTATAGAACTTTTGTTCTATGATTCTCTCCAAGCTCTCCTGATTTTGAGTGAGGGTAGCCAATCCCTTCTCTATCCTCAGGGTTGATGCTATCAAGTATCTGAGCTGCTCCTGCTTGTCCTTCAAGAAATATTCAGATGCCTCCTCTTGAGTTGGCATCTTGGCAGCCTTCTCCCACTTTGCCTTCTGCTTCTTCTCCTGAGCTTGAACTGATTGTGGATCATCTTCATTCTTGACAACCTCATTCTCCTCAAAGTCTGGATAAAGTGGAAGTGTTCCTTATCCAACTGATATTTTCATGTGCCCATTTTTGAGTTTATCAATTCTTGAATCTGAGGTGCATATCCACAGCTCCTCTTTTGATCTGCTGCAGTCCTCTTGATTGTTTCAATGATCAGGCTCATGACTTTGAACTTCTGTGGCACATCAAACACATGCAACATGTTGATGGCATGCCCTCTGATCATGTTATGGTCACCAGACTTGGGCAACAAGGTGTGCCTCAGAATCCAATTTATGGTTGGCAAGCCTGAGAGCAGAAAGTGAACTGATCCAAACTTGTGAGCTGCTAATGTCTTGTCTGGAATCTCCTTGTACATGTGAGCCATTGAATTGTGACCCATCTTCTTCTTTGCATAAATGTCTAGGTCATCCTCATTTTCCTCTCGGGCATTTATCAGCTTTGCCCACTCCTCAACAGTTGACTGGTACCTTGTACCTTTAGATATCCAAACAATTCTTCCATCTGGGTAAAAATGTGTTGTGGAGTAGAACTGCATGATAAGATCATCATTCCAATTTGTTAGCTTTTGCCCAACAAAATCTGCAACTCCACAAGCAATAAAGTTGTCTTGCACTCCAGGATAGTGCTCTTCATTCTCCTTGATGTATGTCCAGTCGACCCACCTCATATCACAGACTATGGGCTTCTTGTCCAGGAAAATTGTTTCATAGAAGTCCTGTTGTTCCTCTGTGTGGAACCTGTAATCAACAGCAGTTCTTCTCCTTGAAGCATATGGATATGCCATCCTCCATGTCCTCAATCCTGAATCCTTCCTGATTCTCATGTCCTCAGCCACAGGATGGGCATCATTGTGGTCTGGTATCTTTGGCTTGAGCTTCCCCAGAACTTGTCCTTCTTAATCTTCCTCATCAACCTCAGGCCCTGGGGCCTTGTTCTTCTCAGCAGCTGGAATACTCCTGGTATTCCTCTTTGGTGCATACTTGGCCTTGGGGGAAGCTTTGGGTGCTTCCTTGGGCTTAGATGTGGCAGCCCCTGATCTAATAGCATCACCCATAAGCTTTGGTGCCTTTGGTGCTGGTGCAGCAATTTCATCTTCCTCTTCCATCATGGAAGGCTTCCCAATAACTCTGGCCATGGTCATCTTGACCCTTTCCTTTCTTTTCTTCCCTTCTGCAGCTGGCTCTTTGGGTTCAGGCCCTTTAGGCAGTTGAGTTGTTGCTCTGGCCTTGGACATTGGTTGTCTTCCTGCAGGCCTTTTGGTCTTCATGACCCTTTCCTTCTTGAGCACCTCTTTCTTGGAAGTTGTCTCATCTTCTTCAGCTTTGTAATCTTCATGCTCTGAATCTGAAGTTCTTTTCCTCCTTTGCCTAGTTGCAGCCTTAAGCAAATTGCTAGGAGTACTTCTGCTCCCTTCATCTGAAGTTGAGGGACTAGTGCCCTCACTCAAGTCTATCTGCTCTTCTGACTGCTCGGCTGTCACTTTGATCGGACATACCGCAAAAGCTGATCGCTGACCCCGTGAAGAGTTATAGATGAGATTGAAAAGATGAGCATCACAAAATGCAGAGGTTTTTGCAAAAGAATGACTCAAAAGTTCAGTTTTAGTTTTCCACGTAAAGCATTTCGGATCCACCGATTTTCAAACTCGGTGATCTGAAGCAGTTTTTGGAACCTAAATCGATGATCTCTTGCTGGACCGAGTTTCAGTTCGGTGGTACCAAGACTGCTAGGGTTTCACGGAATCCTCAAATCGGTTGCACCGATTAGTAATTCTCAGTCAGATCGAGAGTCACTAGTGCAATGGCATCAGCCAAATCGGTGAGACCGAGTTTTTCAACTCGGTGGGTCCGAGATGGTTTCATGAAACCTAAACCTAAAAATTTGAATCACATCTAATCTATGAACTACTTTGGCTGGATAGAGGAGTTTCAATCGTGGCAGGAATCAATATGAAAACAATGTGCCAGGAATCAGACGTGGATAGCACAAAGAGTAAGTCCATACCCTAACTTGGCGGTGGACTTGCTACGGCGGCAACGGAGGGGACAAAATCCGTTGACGGCGGCGGAGTCCAGCAACAGGAGGCTGCTGGCGATGAGGAGACGATCTGGAGACCTTGATGGCAGAGCGAGCTGTTGCGTGGGTGAAGGGTTTCGGAGAAATTTCCAAAAAAAATCCCGTGGCTATATATAGCTCGACCCTGTTGGTGTGCCCGAGTGGAACAACTCGGTGGCACCGAGATGCATAATTGTGTTCAGTTACAGCAAATCGGTGAGACCGAAAAGTTCAAATCGGTTGCACCGAGATTGAAAACTCAGATCAACTTGATGATCTCGGTAGGACCGAAATGGAAGGATCGGTCAGACCGAGAATCACTAAGAGGTTTTGGAAGTTAAGTCTATGACTAATCGGGGACTCCAGTGCTCCTCACACAGAGTGGTTCGAATCTGACTTGATTAAATTTTGTGATGTAGCATGAATAGAGTTTGAGATGAGAAAAGCATAGATAGCTAAAGAAGGTTCTTAGGCATTCTTGTCCATCCACTTGGCACAAAGAAAATAATCCAAACAAACAAAACAACAAGTGGATGTCCTTGAATGAGTAAAATATGCACCAACATGCTCACACAATAAGATGGGAATTGAAATATGTGGCAAAGCATGCACAACCAATTTTAGCATCTATCAAGCAATTGGCGATGACTAGGTCATCTATATATGAGTATATTGACTTAGGAGTCAAATGAGAACATTTGATCATAGGTCATACTCATCGCTTAAGCTCAAGTGGGGTTACCACTTTTACAGAATGCATTAAGGTGTTCACATAATTATAGTTGCTTTGACTCAATTCTTAGAGTTAAGCCCCCCCCCCCCTAGATGTGAGATCCCCCCTTAGAGGGATGAACTAACCTTGGGTTTTGTCGATGATGACTTCATGTAGGTGTTGAAGATGTAGATGCTCAATGTAGATATAGATCATTTGGAGCAATCCTTTGGAGTGAGTTGCACTTTCAACTTGCCTACATGGGTTAGTCCCACAAGGAACAAACAAGAATATCCATAGATATAGAGTGATGCACACACAAGATGATGTCCATGAGATCATTAGGTTACCTTGTCCCTTGCCTTACCAACATGAGGGTTTGTGACTCCTTGAACTAGTGCAAGATGTGAAAGTTGACTGCACTTGTTCTTGCCAAAATGATATGAGTGAAGAATGTTGGCGGAGTCACCCTCAAGAACTCTCTAGTTCTTCTTCTTCGGGATCCACATCACCTTGATGGGAATCCTTGGAGTTGTAGTTGTACTTGATGAAGTAGAACTTGACGTAGTCTTGGGGACCCATTCGAACGAGGCTTTGGGTGCTTATTCAAATGCATCAATCTCTTCTCGAAGCTTGTCCTTGCCTTTGTTCTTGTGGTCTTGTGGTGGAAGATCATCTTGAGCTTGTGTCCCCTTGAAGGAAGTAGGATCATACTTCTCTTGTTGAGGAACAAACTTTGTCTTGGGGTATTGATCTTCTTCCCACTCAACTCCATTGGCGTTAAACTTTCGTTCAAAACCAACACCTTGATTCTTCTGGTGCCTTCCTTGCTTGCGTACAATTTCCTCAAATTGCTTACTCCCGGCAAGGCTCTTGTAAACACCTTTCTCTATAATTCCCTTCAATAAACTATTTTCTTACTCAAGTGTAACTTGGCTAAGAGAATCATTAGTGGAATCAAGAGAACTACTAGAAGCAACAACATTGGATTTGACATTATTATTGTTACTACTAGAGGTAGTATCTTTCTTATTCTTGTTACTAGACTAGACTTGAGGCATGTAAGTAGATAAGAGTAAACGCTTGGCAATGTAAGAAGAACTTTTCTTAAGGAGATCATCATTGATTGCCTTTAAGAACTCATGCTCTTGCTCAAGATTGAGCTTTTCAAAGCGTAACTTCTCATGAGCCCTTAAAAGTTCTCGATGATCTTCGAAGATAGTTTCATGAGCCAACTTAAGAGTGTTTAGTTCTTTAGTTAGAAGCTCAATTTTATCCTTATCATTGTCATTCGTTTGATCAGCATGATTAATTGACGTTTCATCATAGTATTCATCACTAGAGTTGTCAACAAGTAAATCATCATCCACAAGCAAGTCATCTTCATCACTATTAAAATCAACATACTCGGGATGTGTTACCTTTGGACCTTTGGCCATGAAGCATCTTCCAATTCCTTAATTTGGTGAGTCAAATATGTCGTAGGAGTTGGTTGACACAAGTGCTAGACCGGCAACACCTTCATCTTGAGTATATTCGGAGTCGGAGTGATAGCTTCTCTCGGAGTGATTGTTGGAGTCGGAGCCGGAAACCCATTCACCAACATGAGCTTGATGTCTTCATTTTGTGTAGCTCCTTGATGACTTGTCCTTTCTTTCCTAATCCTTACTTCTCCGTGAGGGTCTTCGTTCATAACGATTATCTCTACTCCTCCTCTCTCTTGGTGGTGATTCTTCTCTTTTGCTCCTTCTTCTTGGAGAATCTTCTCTTCTTTGTAGGGTGCCGTACACTCATTGGAGTAGTGTCCGGGTCTCCCACAATTGTAGCAATTGCGCTCTTGACTAGAAGATCTCTTGTCATTGTAAGACCTTGACTTGGAGCTTCTTTTCTTTGCTTCTACTTTTGTAGAATTTGTTGAAGTTCTTCACCATTAAGCTCAATTCTTCATTGAAGGTTGGTTTCTCACTTGATGATGTGGGGGCTTCACTTGAGGCTTTGTAAGCACCACTTGACTTGTTGTGAAGTTCCTCCTTATCCTTGAGTGACATCTCATGAGAAACAATCCTTCCAATGACTTCCGTTGGCTTGAGATCTTTGTAGTTTGGCATCATTTGGATCAATGTGCACACGGTACCATACTTTCCATCCAATGCTCTTAGGATTTTCTTGATGATGAATTTGTCGGTCATCTCTTCACTCCCTAAGCCGGCAATCTCATTTGTGATAAGAGAAAGCCTAGAGTACATTTCAGCGACACCTTCACCATCCTTCATTTTGAACTTGTCAAGCTGACATTGGAGTACATCCAACTTGGATTCCTTGAGGACACGGTACCTTCATGCATATCAATCAAAGTATCCCAAATTTCTTTTGCATTCTCAAGACGGCTGATTTTGTTGAATTCTTCGGGGCACAATCCGTTGAACATGATGTCACATGCTTGAGCGTTGTATTGCAACATCTTCAATTCTTCCGCATTAGCTTCACGGTTCGGTTCTCTCCCATCGAATAATTCACCTTGCAAGCCAATACAAATGATTGCCCAAACGGCGGGGTTATGTCCAAGAATATGCATTTTCATCTTATGCTTCCAACTAGCAAAATTAGTACCATCAAAGTAAGGACCTCTACGGTGATAATTTCCCTCGCTAGACGCCATACTCTCCTAGGTTGTGAAACCAAGGCTATGACCACCAAAAGCTATGGAAATCAAAGCAAATGGAGACCAAGGCTCTGATACCACTTGTAGGACCTTGAAGTACGTCTAGAGGGGGGGTGATTAGACTACTTGACCAATAAAAACTTAACCTTTTCCCAATTTTATAGTTTGACTGATTTTAGCTATTTTTAGGACAAGTCAAGCAATCATCACACAATTCAAGAAAGCATACAAAGAGTGTATAGGCAGCGGAAATTAAAGCATGCAACTTGCAAGAAAGTAAAGGGAAGGGTTTGGAGGATTCAAACGCAATTGGAGACACGAATGTTTTTGTCGTGGTTCCGATAGGTGGTGCTATCGTACATCCACGTTGATGGAGACTTCAACCCACGAAGGGTAACGGCTGCATGAGTCCATGGAGGGCTCCACCCACGAAGGGTCCACGAAGAAGCAACCTTGTCTATCCCACCATGGCCGTCGCCCACGAAGGACTTGCCTCACTAGCGGTAGATCTTCACGAAGTAGGCGATCTCCTTGCCTTACAAACTCCTTGGTTCAACTCCGCTATCTTGTCGGAGGCTCCCAAGTGACACCTAGCCAATCTAGGAGACACCACTCTCCAAGAAGTAACAAACGGTGTGTTGATGATGAACTCCTTGCTCTTGTGCTTCAAACGATAGTCTCCCCAACACTCAACTCTCTCTCATAGGATATGGATATGGTGGAAAGAGGGTTCGAGTGGAAAGCAACTTGGGGAAGGCTAGAGACAAGATTCATATGGTAGGAATGGAATATCTTGGCCTCAACACATGAGTAGGTGGTTCTCTCTCAGAAATGGTAAGTTGGAAGTGTAGGTTCGTTTCGATGGCTCTCTCCACGAATGAAGAGGAGGTGGAGGGGTATATATAGCCTCCACACAAAATCTAACCGTTACACACAATTTACCAAACTCGGTGGGACCGAATCGTTAAACTCGGTCAAACCGATTTAGTAAACCTAGTGACCAAGTTAGTGATTTTCGGTGGATCGACATGCATCTCGGTGAGACCGATACGGTTAGGGTTAGGGCATAACGTAATCTCGGTGAGACCGACATACAAACTCGGTGAGACCGATTTTGGTAATTAGCTAACCAGAGAGTTGGTCGGAGTAAACTCGGTGGGACCGACGGTTCTTTTCGATGAGACCAAATGTTACAAAAGGAAACAGAGAGTTTACATTGCAATCTCGGTGAGACCGATCGCTCACTTCGGTTAGACCAAACGTTACGTAAGGGAAATAGAGAGATTGCAACCCCATCTCGGTGAGACCGAGATCCCTATCGGTAAGACCGATTTGCTTAGGGTTTGTGGCAGTGGCTATGACTTTTGGAATCGGTGGCGCGGATAGAAAGAATCGTGTGACCGATTTTGGCCTTAGGTTTAGGTCATTTGTGGATGTGGGAAAGTAGTTGAGGGTTTTGGAGGATATCACTAAGCACATGAAGCAAGAGGCTCATTAAGCAACACCTCATCCCTTCTTGATAGTATTGGCTTTTCCTATAGACTCAATGTGATCTTGGATCACTAAAATGTAAAATAAAGAGTCTTGAGCTTTTGAGCCTGAGCCAATCCTTTGTCCTTAGTATTTTGAGGGATCCACTTTCATCATCCATGCCATGGCATTCATTGAGCTTTCCTGAAATAATAGTCTTGGAATAGCATTATCTCAATGAGCTATATGTTGTTATGAATTACCAAAACCACCTAGGGATAGTTGCACTTTCACCGTCCTGCTCCACCTCCAGCTCCTTTATCTTGTCACCATGGGCCAGAGCTTCAGCATCGAGTGCTTCCTTGTGCTTCTGCTCCAGCTCCCGGGTCCGCTGCGCGACAAGCTCTTCGACCTCCTCGTCCTTGCCGTGGAGTTTGGCGGCTGCGCCGCCTCACGAGCCACGAGGTGCTCCTCCTGGGAGTTCAGCTTGGCCTGGCGCTGGGACCGGGCGGCCTCGTCCTTGGTGGCCTCTTCCCTCGCTGCCTCCTGGGCCTTCTCGTTGTCAGCCTACGTCAAGAGGAGCTCCTGCTTGCGCTCGGCCAGCTGGTCCTGGGCAGCCTTCAGCTCTTCTTGGGCCTGACGCGCTCCTTGAGATCCATCTCCGCCTTGCCCGCCGCCGCCTCCCTGAACTTCGCCTTGTCCAGACGGGCGCGGTCGAGCGCCTGGAGTTTCCAGAAGCTGGCGCCCATGGCCCGAAGAAGCTGCTCCTGCTGGATACCGACGCCACCGGCGCTCGGTTCGTCTACAACCTCGAGCCCGGTGGCGGCAAGCACCTCATCGTCGAACACCTCCTGGAAGCTGGACGAACAAGTCGTCGCCCACCTTCAAGTACCTGCCCGAGCCAGAAGCAACGGAGGAGGAGGGTTTATCGTCAACCACCTCCTCCTCGGCAGCGGCCTTGCCAGCCTCCCCGGCAAACCCCTTGCCAGCCTCCTCGGCAGCACATTTGCTGCTCTTTTCGGCAGACCCCTTGGCGGCGTCCTCAACAGTGGTCTCGGCGGCCTCCTCGACGGCGATCTTTCCGGCCTCGGCCTTGGCGTCCTTGACGACCTCTGTGATGACGGTGTGGACGTTCTCCTAGTCTGCTGTGGGAGGATCTGGATGCCAGAAAAGACAATGAGGCAAGGCCAAGATCAAGGTTCAAAAAAGACAGAAGAAAAAGCAGGAATAGAAGACAGGTGACCTACCCGTGTCGGGCTGAGAAGAAGTGGCCCCCCTCCCCGCCAACATTTGTTGCCGGGACGGAGCGACCAGTGCCCAAGTCCACCTCATCCTCCTCCGTGCGCATGGGCTCGGCGCTTGGTGCCCTTGCCGGGGACACCCCTTGATGTTTACTACCCAACCTTCTTCTTGTATACGTTGTTGGGCCTCCAAGTGCAGAGGTTCACTACTAGGGAAAACCCTAGCAGTAGCGCTGGTTTTGTGCTCACTAGTAGCACGGGGAGGCGCACTACTAATAAGGCTCTACAACTAGTGCTTAGCAAAGAATATCGTGCCCACACGCCGCCATCGCTAGGACAAATAGCTGCAGCGCTTGCTCACCCCACGCCATCGCTAATGTAACTAGTGGCAGCGTGTTTTCCCTCCATCGCTACCAAAGATTCTTTTTTATTTTTTATTTTTAGTGTATTTATGCTCCATCGCATAAAATATTGGTACGATAGCAGTTATGAGGTTTACATCATTATGTCCATAACAGTGTGTCAAATGAAGATGGATTAGGTTCAAGTGGAGGCAATATGTGGTGCATGTCAAAAGTATACTACTAAACCAAACTTGATCTAGTTTGGACTAGTTGTACTTTCGATGTGCACCACATGTTGCCTCCACTTGAATCTAATCCGCCAAAGACAAGCTATTTAATCATCATCATAGTCATAACATTAACAGTAGTTATTTAATCATCATAGTCATAGTGTAGCACATCATCATCTTCAAACTCATTCTAGCTAGCTAATCACCACCAACACTAACTGCGGTAGCTATCTAATCACCAACAACACTAGCTAACACTACAAAAAAATACACTTACGTAATGATACGTGTTTGTCACAGTAGGTTGCGTTTTTTGTCATGCATGTACATCCATGACAAATTTATGACAGAATCAAGATAGTCATACCTGTGTTGTCGTAGAAGTGTTCCATGACATTACCAAAATTATCATCACGAAGTGTCCACTTCCATGACGATAAATCGCGCGTCACGTAAGTGCTTTTCGTCCAAGGGTGACCGACACGTGGCATCCACCGTGAACGAACGCCGTTAAGCTTATCGGGTCGGATTTTGGATCCGGTAACCCTTAATGTACCGACCAATTGGAAATTTCCACGGTAAAATTCTGATTGGCGTCATGGGCAGATGTCGCCCGTCCATTGGAGCAAGTACATGCCTATGGTACGTCCGACACGTGGCTGGGCCCAACAGAGGCCCATATAGGTTAAAAAGGCCGCCCACCAAAGGCCCGTAGAACTTAATCAGGTACTAGTGGGCCAGCCCAATAACGGCCTACTTAATAAAGGCCCATTTACAGCCCGAAACCAGATCTGGCCCGTTAATTGTTCGCCCAATATTTGGGCTCATTTACGGCCCGAAGCCAGATCTGGCCCGTTAATTGTTCGCCAAATATTCGGGCCCAACTACAGCCCAGTGACTTTCGGCCTGTTAGAGGCCTGATGTAGACATGGACTCATTTCAGCCCAGTGTGACTCTCGGCCTGGGAATGGCCCGTGCTGCCCATTGGCCATATATGGTCCGACGGGACATTGGGCCCACTAACGGCTCATGCTAAAGGTGGCTACAGTTAAGCCCAATGTGACTTTGGGCCTGTTAAAGGCATGTCACGTAATTCGGCCCGTTGATGCCTGTACTAAACTTCCGGCATCTTAGAGGCCCATGATATCAGTGGGCCAACTAAGGCCCGAGATATGTTTCGGCCTAGTAACGGCCCGTGAGCTAACTGGGCCCATAACGGCCCGGTCTACATTTCGGCCTGCTGAAGGTCCATCGACAACTAATGAAAATTGAGGCCCAACATGCATTTTGGCCTGCTAAAGGCCCGTGCTTTCATCTCGGCCGTAACAAGCCAGTGCAATATTCAGCCTGTTAATGGCCCAACGCTTCCTGGGCCAAACTAAGTTACTGGTCGACAAAAGGCCCAACTAAAATATAGGCCGGTGTAAGTTTGGGCCTCAAGAATGTGTGAAGGCCCCAATCATTCGGTCCCAAGAAAGACGCAGACAGGCCCAATTGTGGCCTGCTAAAAACCTGGCCCGTTATCGAATGTTTCGGCCCGGTCGACTACATCTGAATTTTTTTCAGATAGCGAATGATGGCAGTAAAGAAATTACGGCATTGTAACTAAGAATAAACATACACTATACAATAAAGGATTTAAGGTATATTACATCCACTGGGCATCAAAGTTCGCCACTAGTGATCGTAAAGCGCAACGAAGAAGCAGATTACAAAAACTGGGCACCATTGCAGCGTAACAAAATAATACTGAACCGAGACCACTTCCAAGATAGTTCAAGAAAGGTTAGCCTTATGGGGAACTGCTATGCTAAAGCTGCCGAAAGCAAGTTCGTGAGACCGGCCTATCATGTCGGTCATAGCTTCCATGTGTAGCTGTTTAGCGATGAGGTTCTCATTGGTGTTCTGCGCAATCTTTCTTAGAGATAGGACTTCAAGTCGAAGTTGAGTTGCAGAATGCCTTTCTGCTAGAACTTGGGACTGAAGAAGTCGAACTGATTCAGACAACGAATTCTGTGACCTTCTCGAACACTGCATCAAGACAAGAATTTGGGGTTGTCTCGCTATCTTCAAGATGTTTTGCCTTCTTTGCTGCAATATATGTTGGGTTTGTCTCACAGCCTTCAGCAGACTTGTGCATGCCATCGTGCATATCACCTGAAAACAAAGCGTAGAGATGATAGGTTTTGCACGTATAAACAAAGATGATAATTGTTCTCATCAATTCTATCCAATTTCAACTTAGAAAATAAAGAGTAAGTTCAAAATATCAATAGCATAATTTGGCATTGTTCATAATGCGGGAGCTTCACCACACTCCGGATTACCATGTCAACATAACAAGCATAGATGAAGGGCAAAGAAAATCATTGTATCTATTTTGGATAATGTGCATGGCATGTTGTTCATATCATCACCATATCAAGAAGATAAAACAGAGATGACAAGGTGCAAACGTGGCTGCTTCACCACACATCGGATTGTAGATCCACAAAACCAAGCATACATATAGGCAAGATTAAGTAATGTGCATGATATGAATAAGAAATTTGGTTTTACAAGTATAACTTAGAACTTACGATTCTTACTAACATTCATTTTGGTAGAAACAAAGAAACTAAACAGCAAGAACGATAGGGAGTATGAGCAAATTAAACAGCAGTTGAGGATAAGGGCTTTAGAAGGACTGACTTACATTAACAGTTAACACCGGCTTTATAATGCCCTTCTCCATGTCAAGGGAAGGATAACTCAAGAATTTCAGTAAATAATCTTCTTCATAAGCATTGCCTGTACTCTACATTTTGTAGAGAGTAATTATAGATATGATAATACTAGAAGGGATAGAGGATAATGAAGATAAGATGCAGATTGATGCTACATAATCGACTACCAATCCCTGGAAGTACAAGCGTTACAGGACAAAATGTACTGACAAGAGCAATGGGCTACACTTTTGCACTGGCATTGTCTCAGGTATTCTACTTGTTGGTAAGATTAAATATAGATCTGATCTTTTAGTAAATGGTGGGCGAGGGAGATAAGATGAATGCTAGAAAAGCGAACGAGTTTCCCTCTTCCCATAATACAAGAGTGTTTTGAACACTGGTGTACTGTACAAAACGTTCTTATATTATGGGACGGAGGGAGTAGGTGTTAATGTAAGTACAGTGATAGACCACGTTCAGTCCTTACAAGAGGACTGTAGAGCTAAACCTCTTCAAAAGCATTGGGTTGATTCTAAATTTGTGTAAGAGTCCATACAGATATTATAATGTCCACCAAATGGGCGATTCCGAGGCTAACATGTGCAGTGATGCTACCTAATCAAACAGCTATGAAAGTAAGTATGGTCATACATGGCAAGAGGTACTCACGAGAGCAATGCAGGGTGCAGTATAGTTGCGAGATTCTGTGGTCCCTTGAGAACGAATGTTCTTCTGCGAACAGTTTTCGTACAGGTGAGACATTAAGGCAAATGCACAAATGTAGTTCAAATTGTGATGTGATATCATAGACAGTAGCTTACGCTGCAGCCGAGAACAATGTGTAACAAGATTATTCCAGTCACCGTCGGATAAATGTAGCACCGGAGACATTACAAAAAATTCATTCAGAGGCTTGCCATCGAAGTGCGCTTGCCTCAGGTAGGAACGATACTTCATCAACGAGTGCTTGAAAAGCGCAACCAACTCTTGGTCGTCATCACAATCCAGTTTGCTCCTCGCCTATTTAAAAGAATGAAATTTTGTGTCTTCTGTCAGTAGAAACATATGCAATAATGACCATGAATAACATTAGTACATTACTTACACGTAAGTTGCAGAGGAAGACTGGAAATTGATCTGTGTCTGAGGTATTATCTTTCCATGAAGCAAAGATGCGCACAAAGTTCCTGACAACAACATAAGCTTCGTCTTCTAAACTGGGAAGAAATGGAACAGGGGTCCTATTTGCTGCAATTGGGGCTCTCTACGGTTCGAAAAGGGATTTGGCAACTAGATTTGGTGTACTCTTTTGGAATGGGGTTTTGGCCATACAACTGGTGCTATGTCAATCGGCATAATCATACTGCTTGCTGCAATTGGGGTCTTGAGTTGGGGCATCGAAATGACCAGTGTAGTAGGGCTAGAGTCTGCTAGAGTTGGGGTATTTTGTGGGTCGTGATATTGCAACTACACCTAATGGGCTATTTGATTTATCAGGTGCCACTACCATTTCCAAATACTTTGCTTGTGCTCCTCCACGATCAGCAATTGCCCTCTTCCTTTTGAACGTCTGATACACAAGAACTGCATTTGAATGGATAAATATGGTATGACGACAGATGGAATATGTACAGAAAATGGATAGGCAGGGCGTATTCACATACACGATGTGTAAGCTAAGCTAATGGCAGTTCAACAAAGTACAAGCAATGCAAAGCATCAGTTGCAAGATATGTGCGAGCAATGTAACCTTGGAAAGTTAGAGCAAGTACCTTGATGGGTGAATAAGATAGGGCATCTTCCTCTGACTCCTCCACTAGGGAGCTACATTGACTTAGGTCTCCTCTAGCTCGTAATCACCGTTAGGACCATATTCTGAGCATAAATCAGTAGGTGGAGAGCGCTTGCATTGCATTGCATACAGACTTGATTTCATTCCCTTAATGCCAAGTTTGATGTACCATGGCATTGTTCTCGCTTTATTCTTTTCATGCGCGCAAGCTCATAATCATTATGATGCTATTCAGAATATGATATTCATGAAAACATAAAAAGTAGTCAGATTATCTATGGAATGCATTGCGGATTCAACTTGGAGAGTGTCTCCCTATAAACCCCTGCATATGCAAAGTTCACTTCCCCAACCGTGCTGACCAGAGCACACATAGAAATACAAACCCCTTATGTCTCTATAACAGTGTGCACACATTTCAAAACTGAAGTAGGAACATTAGAATCATATGAAATTCAGATTTGAACAAATAAACTAAGCAATTATGAGTGGCGTAATGTTTAGCTTCAAGGGTGGAGCGTTGGTAGTGCGACACAAAGCAAGTAGGCAGATTGTATTCCATGTAAAAGATCGAAACCTATGTAAAAGCTGGAAATGACACTTTCTTTCTATACAATGCAGTGTTCGTTACCCACACATGATGGAAGAGATCACATAGAGAAATACTGTTCACTCAGGTCTACGGTTACAGTATTTAGAAACATGGTGGTCCACCCTAAAAGAATATTGACAACAAATATGACAAGGAAAGCATAGATGTAGTGAATCAATCATTTACTTGTGAGCTTATTAGGACAAGTATGCAGAATTGTAACTGCAGTAAGAGATCGTCCAAAATATGAATGAAGAAGTTTGTCTAGCACTTATTGTTTGCAACTAATCGATGTGGATAATTGGATATTATATCGAATGGGTAAGAAAGACAAGTACAATTGTCAACAAACCTGGCTTGCAGTAGTAATCTGGGTCAATGTCACTACGACCAACAATCCAAAATGACTAGTTTCTGTTCCGAGGGCCGAAATTTTGAAAACCCTGTGAACTATAGAGGTACTAAAGATTACCAAAATACATTTGAACCATTAAGTGTAGGTAGCACTGAGCACACAACAAACCCTAATGACAGTCCTGCCTAATGAGTAATGAATCAATTAGAAAATGGGTGATGAGGAGTGGCTGCTGAGTGTTGAGGACGTATCTCAGGATAAATTGGGTTGGCTTGGTGGGTGCTGCATGCCTGAGCCCTGAACGGACTGGGAAGGTAGGCAAGGCGGCGCGCCGGGGCAGCGGTGACGCTGTTGGGCGAGCGGCTCCTAGCCTCCTGTTAGTCCGCCGTCTCCTCCTAGAGTCATGCCGTCCGGGGACGGCAAGTCGCCAACGAGGCAAAGGCGGTCAAAGCAGTATAGATCGGAAGCGCAAAGAGAACGAGGGGAATCGGGGCTCGACGATCCAAAATCCCAGGATGGGCCGGCCCACCGTGGGCACCCTGTAGAGATACACACCCGAGCGTCGAACATGCATTTTCGAAACTAATTTAGGAACATTTAGCTGACCAATTAAACAACTCCATTTTAATAATATCAGATTCGTGTTTGAACATCTAAGCTTGTTTAGCTTGATGTGTGGAGCAGTGTTATTATGAAACGAAGCACGTATTCTGATCGTATAGTGATCATAAAAGGGGGAAACTCTAAGCATATTTTTTTAGCAAAAGAGGGTTTTCCCTCCGATTTCTATTAAAGAAACCACCACGGAACCAACATGATCAATTAAACCCTAAGCATGATCAATTAAACGGTATTATGGCTGTGCCATGGCAGATTTGAAGTCGCAAACCGGAGAAATGATATTTAGCATCCATTGTTTTCTTGAACTAAGAACCAAATTCTAAGAGCTGAAAAGAAAGTAGAGTAACCAAGTTAAGATCTATTTTCTGGTTGAGATCAAAAGTTGAGGAGACATGAAGTACCACCTCTCTTGCGGCACCGCAGGCATCAAAAGTGCGATGGCTGTCGGTGGTGTTGAAGCAGATCTGCGACGGTAGACGGGTGCATCGGGGGATAAGTCCCGTTGCGGTGGAAGAGAAGCTCGTGTGAGCGGCCTCGGCAAAGAGGACGACGGTGCCGGTGAAGCGAGAGGTCGCGATGCAAGGCTATTGGTCCGTCGCCGTGGATGAGAAACGTCCATCTCTAGAAGTGGACGACGCGGTCTTGGTAGACGCTCCGGCATGATGGAGGACGGTGGCGGTGGATGTGGTGGAGGACGGCGGCGATGGATGGGGTGGCGGACGGAGGCTGGTGTGGGGATGGGGTGTTCTAGCAGACGGTGTATGAATGGGAAAATGGAGGAGAGGTACGGGGAACCATGTTTCCGGGACGCTACTGTTTGAAATATGGGAAAGTTACGAACTTAGCCCCCGTTTAAAATTTGGACGTCTCGTCGGTTGGGGATAGGACGGTAATCTCGCATCTCGCCAATATTTGCCCAGAGCGATTTCGGGCGAGGAGAGAGTGGTTGGCGCCCATGGTTGGCGCCAATGGTGTATGAACGGGGCTGACAGGTAGGGCGGTTGTGTCACATCTGAGTGAAGTTACAAACCTGCCCCTATTGAAAATATTTGCCTACATCGATTTCGGCCGTGTCGAGTTTGTTTTTCCGCCCACCGTGTATGAATGGGGAATGGAGGGAGAAACAGAGGTCTTTCGGACAAGCTTGAATCAAATGTGTTTTACCGCCCATGTTTGACGCCCACCGTGTCGGAATGGGCTCAGAGGCGGTCGTGTCACGTCTAATTGAAGTTACTAACCTATCCCTATTTAGAGCAGTGGAAATCGGGCCGATGGATTGTCTGTGTAATGGGTAGATAGTAATTTCCATCTCCCAAACACTTGGCTTCGGGTAGCCGACGTGGGAGTGGACATTTTGCAGCTTCTTTCGAATTTTGGGACAATAAGCATCCACGTTTACCCTGGCAACTAAATTCGAATCCATTTTGTATTTCTATATGAATCTTTGTAAATCATTCTGTGTGTTTTTATATATCTTCAAAAGGACGACAAAGATGTATTCCACTGTCATATATGAATATGGTTTACAAATGCCGATACTCAAATTCAGAAACTAGTATCCAGTTTAAGGTGAATTCGAATATTTGGAACACTTCATGTCCAACTCAAATGTCACACACAGCATAATGTGTACTCCCATTTAGATATGTACACAAGCGATGTATCAAGATTCAAATACCGAGTCAATCAACCAAGAATGTACGTAACTAATGCATATATAAACACTTATAGAGTACATGGATCAATAATATCAACTAACATACATTAGCCAGGCCGATGTACTTTTTTTGGCTACAACAACATTTTTTTTAGCCAGCATCTTGGCCCTTTCCGATGCGTGCCACTTATGGTCCATCTATACTACTACTATTGCTGAATGCACATTCAGACCGATTGGCATATTTGTAGGTCTGGCACAGCAATCCAAATGAAATGTCTCCGAGTCTTATCAATTAATACAGACTTGTGCTCAAATAAATTTACAAACCAAAAAACAAAAAAAAATTATTACATGATCTCTAAAACAAATGGTTAGATTGATTACATGAACAGACAACACAAAGGTTATTCAACTATGGAAAGAACATTTCACCTATGATTTACCAAGTAGGAATTTAATTTCCTTTTTTCCTTCAGACCTTAATAATCTGGTCAGGCCTCAGCTTGCTTCGTTTTGAAATCCACCAAATATTTAATGGTTGTCTTGAGTACTGCTTGTGATAGTGTTGTTTGCTTCCTCAACATGTCAACTTCATCTCTAAGTGCAGAAGCGGAATCTCTTTCTACCACTAGTTTAGCCTCTAGAGCATCAGCAGTTGGCAATTCATAATGCACGATTGGGCCGGTGCCACTGCTGTGGGATGATGCAACATCCATGGGGACCTCGCTCTTTGATCTTGGGCTAACCTGTTTTGCCATTAAAGTTCCGATTGGATTCAGAAAAGTTGAAGTTAGCAAAACATCTCAACTGGGAGTTATAACAGCAAACCAGTTAAACAAACAAGGAATTAAAGAGTTTCAATTGGATGCTGAAAAGTACTGTTATTAACATCATTGTAACCCGCTGTTGCAGCAGCAAAGCAGTTAAACAAACAAGTAGATATTTAAGTTAAGGCAAACAGGTAATTCTTAACAGTAAGTATCAAACACATAGATAGGCGTAGTCTACAATATGATTAACAGGCTGTGCCATTATGTAATCAGTAGCAAACTAAATTAAGCCAAGCAACCTAATTGAACAATTTTGCAATAAGTGGCTAACTAAAATTCCGAGAAGCAGGTAACTGAACTTACGCTAGTCCTTTGTACAGGCATACTGTAACTTCTTTTTTGCTTACAAGGTTGTACAAAGGAGTCCATGGCATCAATTGCTTGGATACGCAGTCCTAATACTTCTTTCTTCCCACACTGCATGGGTAAGTCGAATGGTTAATCTGGTAAGATGGTGCGTCCTTGATATGTTATATGAGGACGTGTAGTCAGACTAGTTGTAGCCAAACACATCACACTGGCTTTTACTTTATATTTCATGCGATTACTTTTGGCATATCGAGATCTAAGCAATCTACAATAGGATGAAAAGACTGGCATCCTTCACATTATTGGCGAACTCAGTTCATAGAAACAAGCAATTCAACCATTCTGTGGGTAAATCAAAAGCGCCACTGGAATATTTTTCACTATCCAATCATACACGCAAAAAGGGGCGACGCCACCATAGGGGCTGGTATGGGCGGCCGCCTCAGGTGGCTGGAAAGTGTGCACCTAGTTTGAGTCGTCCAGGTTGGCCCACGCTAGTTTTGTTCGTCCCAACGCACGAGCAGGCAATGTAAAAAATGAAGAAAAATGTTTCAATTTGGATGGGCCAATAACATAAGTGCAAGGCAGGCCCTATAGCAGGCTCGCGGCCCAAACGAGCGCCTCCCATATCGATCGACAACAGGAAAAATCCTAATTCATTCGCTCCAGCCTCCAGTCTGGTTCGCTCCTAACCTAGCCGCCGCTGGACAGACCGACACAACACTTCCTCGCGCCCTCATTGGAGGGCGGTCGCCGGGCTTCAAGCGAACGGAAGGACAAGAAGATGAAGATCCAACCCTGGGTGTAGCCTGCGTGGGAGGCAGTGGCGGCAGCACGGGCATGGCATCGAGCTTGCGCAAACGGACAGTCGCAACTTGCAAGAGTAGCATGCGCAACGAGCAGGTACATCACATCCCTGATTATATCTAACTAGAAATTTCACCCGCGCATTTGCGCGGCTAGAATAACCCTTCTTGATATTCCTTCTAACCACTATGCAGCCTCCCAATAAACTACTGTTTGATCTAATTGGCCGCAAATTATTTATGTCATATAAAAAGATTATGGAGAAAATTGAAGTCACAATGAAACATCTAGTGCATTATATTCTTAAACAAATTGCGTGATCTGTGAGGTGGGAAGACTGATGCAATATTATATATGGGCTTTGATACATATCTTCACTTTTCTCCTCTTTGGCCGACTTCTCCTCTTCTCTCATTTTGTATCACCTCAGCAATATGTTTTTGAACGATCCCTCATCAAGAATTAAATCTAAACATGAACATCGCATATGTAAAGTTATGTTCTCCCACACAAGTCGATGACTGCTGCATTCTTAGATGCCTTTCTCTATTAATGAAATATCCTGCCCACCTACATAGGCGCTCATAGATGCTTATCATACTATTACCCCATATGGTTGTATATTGATAACTTTTAGATTAAATATTCTCTTTAACTCACTCACTTCAAATCTTATTCATGCTAATCATGTCTGTGATTCTTTGTATCTTCTTGTATATTATATGTTTTCATTAGTTATATGAATCATCAACTATTAACTGTTATATAATTTATTTTGAAGTTTATATTCTCCTCAACCACAATTGTAGTTTACTTCTTATTCAAAACCACAATTTCATTCCTAAAGTATGCTAATATTCTACACCTAGTAATCATTCTATGTACTATGGGTCACTAACTATACTTGTATTCTTTATCATATCAACACAGAGTTGTATCTGCTATGGATTTTCATAAACATCTTAGTTTAACTACAGTTCTACAACATTGTAATCTCTACAGCTGTGCAAAATGTATTTCATCGTATGTCGTCGAACATGGTGATTTCTTCTCGAATCGTGTTAATATAAACTCTAAATAATCAAACTTGGCCAGAAAAAAAATTGGATTCAGAGCCACCACGATATGCAGATATATTTCAACTTAATGTCGTGCCTTCTTTCTTTGTATTTGATTGCTTTTATACTATAATATTATTGAGTAGTTACCACAAAAAGAAACTGAATAAACTGATGATTAGATGCATGTATTTGATTATGGCTTTGGCGTGTGTGATGGGTCCTTACGAACATTTGTTTTCTTGCGTGTATACTTTGGCTAAATTATTTAACCTGCTTCTTTTTCTTATAGGTTTCTCTCTAGCAGCGAGGAAAACCTTGCTCTTTTAGATTTGCTTGTGGGTCAAAAATATAAGTAGGTTTTATAGCATGCGAGACCTAAGCTTTTTTTGATTACCACCCGTAAGAACCAAATCATCATATTGTTTCTCAAGGGCATGGTCTTCCAAAGCCCAAGGATTCAGAAAAGATGCTCGAGAGCCATGCTATAAACTCTACACTTTGACCTTGTCATACATCCATAAGTCCTCTACAATCAACCTAGCTAGGCGCCATCAAACCAAATTTTGTATGGAACTGAACTCGAGACAGGTGGAGCATGAATGTTATGCTCGTGATTGTGTTTGCTGACTTGGGTCATCATTTATTCAAAAAACTTCATGGCCTTCCTACATCGTCGCTCTCGCCAGATCAATCTTGCCGTATTATATTGGACTCGCCGAGATCCTCAAGCAGGCTCGCCTTCTGTGTCAATGGCAAGGGACAACCTGGTTGATAAGGACTTGTTTTAGACCTTGCGAGTGACTCGCTAGTATTCTGCCGGTTGGACTTGTTGGAATTCTTGCCGCAGACTCAGGGCGACTTTGTGCGTTCATCAACTTTTGACGATGCGAGATTGATCATGGTCGTCGCTGGAACTCATCTGAGACTACTGTCTTGAGGTATCTATGTTGGTGTTGCGCCGCGATGCCAAATCCACTCGATGGGCATTGTTCAAGGCTATTGCTGCTGCACGCATGCTTCTGCAGTTGTTTGGAAGCCACAGCGGTGACCTTATTTATCCCTCATGCACACCATGCAAAACGTGTTTGCTGAGATGAGATTGCCATCATGGTTATCATCTGAGCGAAGCAACACAACGGCTTTTCTCGAGGTAAAGGTGGATCCGTCGATATTGTGCGATTTTGATTCGCCAGGCATTTGCGCGGCTAGATTTACATTTTTTATGTGTTCATATTTTCCGGACGCAATTGTATAGTAACTTTTCCTAAAAAGTAAATAGTTTCCATGTCCATGTGCTGCTCTAGGCCGTATTGCTTAGGAATTGATCTTCCAATCATTATTTTCCTCTTGCTAGGATTGTGATCTTACGTATTTTGCATAGGAATCGATCTTCCAATCAATTGTCTTTTTGCAAGGATTCTGATTGTTTTCAGATTGGTTTTCTTTCTCTTCATTTCTATAGCGCGTGGGTGCTTTCCAAAAGATTTTTAATTTATGTACAATGCATATGTGCGTAAGTGCGTGACATATCGTGACTTCTCTATTGCCTTTTTTTGATGGATTCTGATTGTTTTCAGATCGGTTCTTTTTTTTCTCTTCTTTTCTATAGCGTGGGTGCTTTTTTGTTTCTGTACAATGCATATGTGTGCGTACGTGCATGACTTCCTCTCCTAGGACATCGGATCCGGATTATATCGTGACTTCTCCGTTGCCTTTTTTTTCGTTCTCAATATTGACTAATGCATCTTTCCGTTCACGCAGCTTATGCGTATATGCATATAACATGACAACATGGAAGTCCAATACTATTGCTACATATATTTTAAGATGTTACGTAAAATCTTTAAATCTCAGCCGTCATTATTCTAATCAAACGGTGTAAAAAATATTAGCATATGTGGATGAACG
This sequence comes from Aegilops bicornis, assembly GCA_021605145.1. Classification (NCBI taxonomy): domain Eukaryota; kingdom Viridiplantae; phylum Streptophyta; class Magnoliopsida; order Poales; family Poaceae; genus Aegilops; species Aegilops bicornis. The sequence continues at coordinate 773,269,629 of CM038675.1, forward strand.
TGATGGCTGCTTATCTTACTATTACCCCATATGGTTGTATATTGATAACTTTTAGATTAAATATTCTCTTTAACTCACTCACTTCAAATCTTATTCATGCTAATCATGTCTGTGATTCTTTGTATCTTCTTGTATATTATATGTTTTCATTAGTTATATGAATCATCAACTATTAACTGTTATATAATTTATTTTGAAGTTTATATTCTCCTCAACCACAATTGTAGTTTACTTCTTATTCAAAACCACAATTTCATTCCTAAAGTATGCTAATATTCTACACCTAGTAATCATTCTATGTACTATGGGTCACTAACTATACTTGTATTCTTTATCATATCAACACAGAGTTGTATCTGCTATGGATTTTCATAAACATCTTAGTTTAACTACAGTTCTACAACATTGTAATCTCTACAGCTGTGCAAAATGTATTTCATCGTATGTCGTCGAACATGGTGATTTCTTCTCGAATCGTGTTAATATAAACTCTAAATAATCAAACTTGGCCAGAAAAAATTGGATTCAGAGCCACCACGATATGCAGATATATTTCAACTTAATGTCGTGCCTTCTTTCTTTGTATTTGATTGCTTTTATACTATAATATTATTGAGTAGTTACCACAAAAAAGAAACTGAATAAACTGATGATTAGATGCATGTATTTGATTATGGCTTTGGCGTGTGATGGGTCCTTACGAACGTTTGTTTTCTTGCGTGTATACTTTGGCTAAATTATTATTATCTATGCTTTTTAACCTGCTTCTTTTTCTTATAGGTTTCTCTCTAGCAGCGAGGAAAACCTTGCTCTTTTAGATTTGCTTGTGGGTCAAAAATATAAGTAGGTTTTATAGCATGCGAGACCTAAGCTTTTTGATTACCACCCGTAAGAACCAAATCATCATATTGTTTCTCAAGGGCATGGTCTTCCAAAGCCCAAGGATTCAGAAAAGATGCTCGAGAGCCATGCTATAAACTCTACACTTTGACCTTGTCATACATCCATAAGTCCTCTACAATCAACCTAGCTAGGCGCCATCAAACCAAATTTTGTATGGAACTGAACTCGAGACAGGTGGAGCATGAATGTTATGCTCGTGATTGTGTTTGCTGACTTGGGTCATCATTTATTCAAAAAACTTCATGGCCTTCCTACATCGTCGCTCTCGCCAGATCAATCTTGCCGTATTATATTGGACTCGCCGAGATCCTCAAGCAGGCTCGCCTTCTGTGTCAATGGCAAGGGACAACCTGGTTGATAAGGACTTGTTTTAGACCTTGCGAGTGACTCGCTAGTATTCTGCCGGGTTGGACTTGTTGGAATTCTTGCCGCAGACTCAGGGCGACTTTTGTGCGTTCATCAACTTTTGACGATGCGAGATCGATCATGGTCGCCGCTGGAACTCATCTGAGACTACTGTCTTGAGGTATCTATGTTGGTGTTGCGCGCGATGCCAAATCCACTCGATGGGCATTGTTCAAGGCTATTGCTGCTGCACGCATGCTTCTGCAGTTGTTTGGAAGCCACAGCGGTGACCTTATTTATCCCTCATGCACACCATGCAAAACGTGTTTGCTGAGATGAGATTGCCACCATGGTTATCATCTGAGCGAAGCAACACAACGGCTTTTCTCGAGGTAAAGGTGGATCCGTCGATATTGTGCGATTTTGATTCGCCAGGCATTTGCGGCTAGATTTACATTTTTTATGTGTTCATATTTTCCGGACGCAATTGTATAGTAACTTTTCCTAAAAAGTAAATAGTTTCCATGTCCACGTGCTGCTCTAGGCCGTATTGCTTAGGAATTGATCTTCCAATCATTATTTTCCTCTTGCTAGGATTGTGATCTTACGTATTTTGCATAGGAATCGATCTTCCAATCAATTGTCTTTTTGCAAGGATTCTGATTGTTTTCAGATTGGTTTTCTTTCTCTTCATTTCTATAGCGCGTGGGTGCTTTCCAAAAGATTTTTAATTTATGTACAATGCATATGTGCGTAAGTGCGTGACATATTGTGACTTCTCTATTGCCTTTTTTTTGATGGATTCTGATTGTTTTCAGACCGGTTCTTTTTTTTCTCTTCTTTTCTATAGCGTGGGTGCTTTTTTGTTTCTGTACAATGCATATGTGTGCGTACGTGCATGACTTCCTCTCCTAGGACATCGGATCCGGATTATATCGTGACTTCTCCGTTGCCTTTTTTTCGTTCTCAATATTGACTAATGCATCTTTCCGTTCACGCAGCTTATGCGTATATGCATATAACATGACAACATGGAAGTCCAATACTATTGCTACATATATTTTAAGATGTTACGTAAAATCTTTAAATCTCAGCCGTCATTATTCTAATCAAACGGTGTAAAAAATATTAGCATATGTGGATGAACGTGATGGCTGCTTATCTTACTATTACCCCATATGGTGATGTTCCATGTACAAGTCCATGTTACCACTTGGTTGGATGTGCAGGCCTTGTGTTCCTTGCATCCCCCTCTACATTTTTGACATGCCGAATGGTCTATCAAATAAGAGGAATCGACCTTGATGTTGTACCGGAGGACATATACTTACAAGGTTATACGGGTGTGCAGGATGTGTACCAGATCCCGTAGCGCCGTCATGCTTCGCTAAAAAATGGATTTGCTTGTTTCAGATGATATCTCCAGAAGAAATAAGAGTTAAAGTCAGAGTTGCATAGGCGTGTAATCTAAGATAGTAGTGAAAGGATATCCAAACATCGTCGGAACAGTGCACAAGGGAGTGATGTGTGGATACCTAGTTCGGGCCGGCGTTTGGGCTTGCTCACCTAGCTAGAGTGCGGGTCACTTCAGAGCCGTTGAGGGTGACGCGCTGGCGTTGGCTGGCCGCGCACGGATGCAGATCTTGAGTGGCTGCGGAGCGCTACGATGCGGTGGACGAGACCGTTGGTGAAGCCCCAACGACCTCGGGGGGCGGAGGTGCGACGATGTGCTCGGTGAAGTAGCCCCGATGAGCTGGGAGACGGCGTCGGTGAAGAGCACCTGATGCGGTGGAACTCGGTGTCTGTGAGGCACGTCGGTTATGGGCCGACGTTGTCGGTGGACCACCCGGTGCGGCGGACGAGGGCGTAGATGAGGTAGCTCCGGTGCGGTGGTGAAGCGCGACCGTCGTCTTCGTCGTCGCCGTCCGGCACAGAGCTGGTGAACGGTGGGGAAAGAGACGAGACGAGGGGCGATTCAAGGGATGGCGGCGAATTAGGGATTTGAGCAATCTGGGCGCGGAAGGGGACGGTGGAGAAGAGAGATTTTGCAGGGCTGGAATTGGGGCCGCCAGATATTTCAATCCGAAACGTGGAAGCGCGAACTTATATTGTCGTCGCCCTTTTTTTGGGGGAGGGTGGGTGGCTGGGTGCTCTGGCGTCATCCGACACGCGACCACCCCGATAGGACTACGCTTCGTTGCCTTAAGGCACCTGCCTTTGTGTCCATGACATGTGGGCCCAACAGGTGGCTGGCCCACATGTCAGTTACCCAAGGGCTGTTGCCTTTAAGGCACCGAAGCAACGTCCACCCTGACACGACCCTGGTCTGCCTAGTGCGCCTACATTTGAGAATGCAAACGAATCTTCTTTCATTTGCAAACGAATCTGTATGTATTACCATGCCCGTGTTTTCCTTGCAATAATTAGTCATTCGAAACGAGATACTCCATCCGTTCACTTTTGTAAGTCGTTTCAGACAACTTAAAATGAACTGTTTTGCAAAATGTTTGAAATGTCTTCAAGGTCTTACAAAAGTGAACATAGGGAGTACTATAAATTAATTAATGAGGAGTTATTTGAAAAAAAATCGAAAAGGTACCCATGCTAACGTGGATTAGAGTGTGTCACCTAATTAGTTATTTGAATTAGAGTGTGTGTCACGTAGTTAGTTATTTGAATTAGCATGTGTCACGTAGCAATCTCCAATTCTAACGTGGATTTCGCATTTCAATGTATCCACGCTACTTTTTAAATACAAATTCATATGTATATGATGAACACCATGGTAGTGAGAAAACTTTTGGATGGATTCAAACATATGACCTACAAAATAGCACAACAAATTGAGCCAATGTCAACTTTTGAAACTTAGTATGGCACGAATTGAAATAATTACCCGTATGCCTGGTCCTCGGTTCAAATCTTATAATGTACAATCAATTGAAACATCGATATTAAGTCTCGTACTATGTACATTCAAATTTTGTTTTAGTCCCCCACAAGACAAATGCTACATACTTCACAGATCGGTCAATCTTCCTCTCCTAACCACCTTAGCAAGCTACGGGTTTCCAACACACGTTCATTCTTTCTCTCCATGTTTCGATCTCTAAGTCTCTCAACTACACAACCCCTTTTGCCACTCCTATTACCAAATGTATTTACCTCACACACCCGCCATTGCACCCCATGTCGAGCTCTCTCTCTCTCGCCCCTCTCCCTCTCACCCTCTCGCGCTAAATACATGCATTGCCTATCTAGCCCCCCCAACCTCTCGAGCGCACGAACGCACGTTGTATATCTAGGTCACTCCCTCGAGACTGTATCACTCTTTCTTCCGCACAGCGGGCCACACTCTCTCAATCTCGATCTCTTTATCTGAGTCTCGTTTAACCTCGTTTTCTTTCACACACAAATGATATATCTCCCTGTTCGGGCCTCGGTCGACACACTCTATACTCTCTCACGCAGATTGTCTATCTAGGTCAGTCCATCCAAGCCGCCGCCACTCTTTCGACCTCATGGTGGGTCACGCTCACTCAATCTCTCTCTCTCTCCTCTCTCTCTCTATCTCTCTCTGTGTGCGTGTGTTTGTGTGTGTGTGTGTCTCGATTTACCTCGCTCTTTCTCGGATAAAAATGATATATCACCATGTTTGAGCCCAATTCGACCTATTCACATTGTATACTCTCTCATGCACATCGTCTATCTAGGTCACTCTCTCCAACCCGTCTCACTCTTTCGATCGCACGGCGACCCTATGTGATCGGTTGACCTTGCTTCCTCCCACGCACAAAATATATCTACACGTCTGTGACTGGATCATCTCTCAAGCTCTATCTTACAGCCCTCACCCTTACCAAAAGCTCAGTCGGACAATATCTCTCCGGAGCATATATATTTGTTCAATGAATGTCAGACCACACTCACTTTGTCTCTCTATCTATATGTCTCTCGATTGACCTCGCTTTCTCATACCGTATCTTCCATGCGTTGAAGCTACTACCTCTCCATCCCTCGCAAAGCCGGAGCTGACGGGTGACATTGACTAATGTGACATTGACTAGCGGCGACCGAGGGAATTGAACCGTGTTCGGCACGGTAGGTAACGTTGTCTAGTTACTAAAGCATCTCTCCGTTGTTCATCGGTAGTAATTATGGACCGGGGACATGAGGGGAATTTCCTAGGGCTGGAATTCTGGCCGCCAGATATTTCGACTTGAAACGTTGAGGCTCGACTGGTTGGGGTTGCCTAATGTGCGTACCACGCACGCCACCGAAGGACACGAGCCCGTTTTTTTAGGATCAACACGAGCCAAGGTCTGGCTGGTACGCCGATGGGTCCTACATTTGAGAATACGAAAGGAACCTTTTAAATTGCCGAACGAATCTATGTGTATTACAATACCCGTATTTTCCTTGCAAATACTAATCTCAACATGGTAATTGATTTATGACGAGTCGTTGAATTTGAGTGAATTTGTGATATAGTGATCTCAACTTGGATTTCACATTTCATGGTATCCCTAGTAAGTTTTCCAATGCAAATTCAAATTTAAAAGATGAACAATATGGAGGTGAGAAAACTTTGTATGTATCAAGCATATGACCACACACACACAGACACACACGGACGAACACAACAACAATCCAATAAGTATAGTGCATCTATTTTTCCAACCCATGCATGTATGACACGAGTTCAAAAATACTCCTTCTATTCCTAAATACTAGTCTTTTAGAGAGTTCAACAAGTGACTACAAAAGGAGCAAAATGAGTGAATCTAGACTCTATAATACTAGTCGTCAACCCGTGCGGCCGCACGGGCTAGATATTTCACATAACAGATAAATTTAAATTATTAAAAATATACTTATTTGTCAAAAAGTACGTTAGCAGATTACACATGCACTCTGTAGTATAAGTATTGAAAATAACTAACCTTTTATGTACACTATTATTAGGTTGGGACTAAAATATATTTCTTTGGTAAGCCGGTGATTAATTATTTGAAGTATCTGCACCACTATTAGACTTTTAGTTTTTTGGGGAAACTTTGTAACACTATAGGAATATAATGAAAATATATTATATTTGCATTAAAGTAATTTATTGTGCAAAATAACTACATGCATATTTCACATGCATATAACATTTGTAACAACAGAAACAAAAGCACAGCATACATATGTTCTGACGTATTAGTCCTTATTTTTTACTAATTCTTTACATTGTTATAGAATAGTATATGATTTACAATAGTTATCCCTAATTTAGTGTATACGTATCGTTAGACACAACGGGGATTTGTTTCTCCCATGATACCTTGGTGTTGTACTGCTCTTCTTTCAAATGTATTATTTTACAATGATAATGTTTTATGCATGATGACCAACAAAAAAAGCTTTGTTACACTCAAAATTTAACTTCTAAAAATGAATAAAAGGGTTAAACTATTCCTTGATGGCACGAAGGGTATCGACTGATTAACTATAGCTTCAAGGAGACTCCATGAAAACTTGAAAGCCTGCACCATATCGACACCATCATTTTGGTTGGATGATAATGTGTAGTAGACATAATAAATAAATTATTCCTGGTGTTGCAGTACAAAAGGTGAACATTGCTTTTCTGATCTGAAGCCTCAGAAATAGCGTAATAATACCCCCTGACTATTAGGGATGAAGTAGGGTTTTTGCAGCTGGAGAAAACAAAAGTGAATTCCTAGTTTTAGGATTACTTGCTTGCCAGTCCCAAACAGTGTCTACTGTGCTGCCGCCTCATCAATTTTGTGGAACTTTACGGAACTACTATAGAAATAGCTTGTAGTACAATTGGGTGGATGTTGTCCTTCGGTAGGAAATTTCTCACGAATAATCTTCCTGAGAAAACTGCTTCCAAATAGTAGTTTTTGCCCCTGTTTAAAAAATAACAAAAAGAATTAACCCATGGTCTTAACAATTCTTTTTGCAATTTTGATATGATGTTCAAGCAGTAACAACAGTAACGATGCTAGATTCTAAACATATTCAAGCAGTTAAAAAAATCATATGAAAACCGCAAGAATTTACGCGAACAGAAAAAAAAGAAAAAAAATATGTGTGATGTTTATAAAGCGTAAACAATCCCTTTGTTCTAATACCAGTACGATATGCCCGGCATCAAACTCTCACTGTCTTAAAGAAACATTTTCTCTGGATTCAGAAACTACAACTAAACTGCATTAAATCCGTCATCATCTCCCTCCCGCAAAAAAAAATTGTCATCACCTCCACATCACCACCTGTCCCTTCTTCCGTGCAAACTCTTGTGATATGAAAGCCACGAAAGGAAAATAAGTGGTCTGGACTCTCTTGGCTAGGAAAAATCACGATCCAGATTGGTCTAACTGAACAGCGTGAGGACATTATTTCAAGGAAAAATCAATATGCATGGTTGTTCCTGATGTTGTATGGCAAGGGAAAGAGAGGCCAGGTGAGGACGAACCTGGGGTTGTGCGCTCGAGGAGAGAACGATGGTGGCTGAATCCGTTTGCCTGCAAAAAAATCAGATCGCTGTAAGCAGCATAGAGGGAACGGAGGAAGCCTAATCTGGATTGAAGGGATCATAGGAATTAGTACTGCTGTATATATTAGATGAGACGTATATGGACCATGGCGCTGCTGCTATGACCAAAATTGGAGCTTCTTAAACCGCAGGCTGGAGGTGACACTCCCGGTGGAGCAGCGTCGTCGAAAGCATCCGGGGACAGGACAGTTGATGAAGACGGCGCTAGTGGCATGACTAATACTGCATCTTCTCGATTTTGAGGCTGAAGATGCTCCCACCGGAGTAGCGATGTGGAAGATCGGGGGATGGGAGGACGACGAACATGCAGATTGAGACCTAGCTCGAGGGAGGCAATGCATAGTAGGAGATGCGCTGGGTATGACTCTAGGTAAAACACACGTATATGAGTTTTGTTTTGGGACTCCAGAAAGAAGAAGCAGAAGGAGATGATTTTTTAAGTACACTTGACGTGGAGATAGGCTGGAAACGTGGGAGACATTGATTTGGCTTGGTAAATAAAACTACGTCCATCTAGCGGACAATTTTCTCCTTAAACTATATCTAACGGCTCTTAGTTAATAATTCCTAGGATTAACGTGGAAGCTCAGATGGTGCTTTCAATTAGTAAATATAAGATGTCTATATACATTCGTATGTGCTAGTCCATTTGAAGCCTCTAAAAAGACTAATATTTAGGAACGAAGGGAGTAAAATGTAAGATATCCATGGTCCTCAGTTCAATATTTAAAATGAACATGAAACTGAAACATGAATATTAAGTCTAGTACTACAGTACATGCAAATGTTGTGTTTAGGCGGAGCTATGATTGTCGGGGGTCAACTCCTCGACCTTAGATAAAACTGTGGAGCTCTGTTTAGGGTTGTTTAGATTATATTTGTTCCCACCCTCCCAACCACCGATTGCTTGTGCACCCCCCACCCCTCCTCCCCGGGAGAATATCATGTGCCCCCATACCTTACATGCTATATGCCGATACGAGTTGCTTGGAGCTTCTAGACCTGAGATATAGTAGCTCACATGATGTGTCTTAATTTTTTTGCAGGAAACCTTGAGGAGTTTGAGAATTGCACACAATTTGTACAAAAAAAACTTAGATGCCCTTTAATCCCATATCCAACGACCTCGAAGCTCGTATCACCGTAGCATTTAAGATGAAGGAAGACATCATATTCTCCTGTATGTAAGAATATCATGTGCCACCACACCTTAGAAGCTTTGGTGATACAAGCTCTTCGGAGGCGTTGGATTTGTGACCCAACACCTCCTCGGTGGTTCGAATGGTTTTTTGCAGAAAAGCCCCAAAAGAGTTCGGCCACTGCTTAAAAGCACAAAGACTGCTCAGATGTCATTGGATCTCAGATCAAACGACTTCCAAGCTCGTATCACCGTAGCATCCAAGCTGCGATAGCACCTTATGTTTTCTCGCACGGGAGAGTATGAGGTGCTCTCGCACCGTAGATTCTATGGTGATACGAGTTCACTGAGATCTAACGACTCACAATAGGAGGTTTGAATGTTTTTGCAATATACGGCTGATAGAGTTTGGGAAATGCGCAGAAAGTACAAGTATTATGCATGTTCCATCTGATCACTGATCATACGACCTAGATGCTCATATCACCGTAGCGGGTAATTAAGCTACGGGGAGCACCTAATATTAGCACGGGGGAGCCGTTGGATCGAAGCTGCAGCGGCACACACGAGGCCTGAATGTTTTATTTGCAAAAAGTAAACTTTGGAGAGTTTGGAAATTGCGCATAATTACAAAGACTACTCCCAAGACATTGGATCTCACTTCCAACGGTGTAAAAACTCGTATCACCATAGTATCTAAGCTGCGGGGTGGCTGTGATATTCTATGCCGCTGTCATTTTTGTTCGTAAACTTGCAAAATACGTGTAACTCATGCCGTTACTTGTCCAACCGCGCAAAGTGTTTGTTCAAAAAAACCATCCTACACTGAAATATCGGAACAACACATGGGGGTCCCACTTGTCATTAATCAAATTTGGACCTAAAACTAACAAATCTGAAAGACGAGATTCAAACTGGCAACCTGGACTACAAAGCGTAAGTCGGTAGCCTGAAAAAAACGAACGGTTGTTGGCTTTGTCCCATAACTTGATTTTATACAGTACTTGCGTTGAGTAGAGTAGAGGGAGTGCCTCGTCAACACGTGCATGACCGTTGTCTCACTTACGGGTGGTCCCAGGTCTGCGATCTCAATCTCTCTTCTCTCCATCGTCTAACCTTTGCACGGGCACACACGAAGAGCGGCGCTAGCTTGCCGTGGTGTTATTACAACTAAAAAAATCTTGGAAAATAGAAGAATCGCCTAGAACAAGAGACGTTGCGGCTGGTCGAGACGGAGCTAACCGTGCCAAGTTTGCATGATGAAGCTGTGTGGCTAGTGGGGTGTTTTCGACCGACTGGCTGGGTCCCGAGGTCGAACCATAGGTACTACACCTGATACAGTATATTTTCACACGCACATTTTTCCTTCGTGCCAAGATGTGGCACACCCTACCGCGCGGTTTCAGGGTCCTCCCGGGTCGTGCACGCATATATTCTTCCTGACATGGGACGCCCTACCGCGCGTTTTCTGGGTCCTCCTCGGTCGTAGCGCCGCAGCAAGTAAATGAGTCGCCAAATCACGAAAGACCAACTTTTCCGCCGAGTACATCAGTGAAGCACGGTGGCTAGCTAGTTGGGCTAGTTCGACCGATTAGCTAGGCCGCCGCCCCATTTGTTTTTTCACCCCTTTTTTTATCCACCGCGGCGTTGCTCTGGTGTTTGGGTGCGGCAGGATTTTTAATATTTTGATTGACGGGAGCAGGCGCGGTAGCAATAAGTCACGATGACTCCGCCTGTAAAAACCCACTGCTCCCTGATGTGAGAAGTCGTCGACTGGTGTTTTACCATGGTGAAAACCAAAAGATTCCCTGCTCCTCGGCTGGCTCCCTCCGCATTCCCGTAGATTGCATTGCTTTTCAGCAGTTCCGCCCCCTTTGCTTCCTCTTCCCATTGCTTCTACCTGGTGCCATGGCGGCGCAGCAGATCACGGAGTCCGAGGTGAGGCACCTGACACAGGAGCTCCATGCCAAGGATGCGGAGCTCAGGGCCAAGGACGTGGAGCTCTGTGAGCTCAAGGAGGAGAGGAGTGCCATGCTCCTCCGTTATGTGCGGGAGTTCACAGAGCTTCAAAAGCGGCAGGCGTTAACCACAAAGATGCTCGAGGCGTCGGTGGCGTTGCTGCAGAAAGCGGGAGATACGATAGGCCGTCAGGGGAGCCGGCTGGAGCGCGAGCGGGCCGATCGTGACGAGGTCCAGGATCGCCTCAGCCACTTGGTGAACCAAGTTGCCACGCACGTGTTGCGGCTGCGCGATGCCTACCGTCGTGCCAGCGCGACGATGCCGGCCGTCGGGCTAAACCCGTTCGACCACCCGGTCGACTTCAACGAGCTACGGCTTCCTGACCTGGTCTCCTTCTTCACCTATATCTCGAAGGAGTTTAGCCGTCTCCACGCGATGGTGGGGGCTGAGCTAGACAAGGAGGGGTTGCGTTCTACCATCGCCGTTGCTGGGCGAATCCTTTCAGGACTCCGTCACCGGAATCCATTCGTGCCATTGGACGCCGTCTTTGACGAGCGGGCTCCCGTCGACCGGGAGCGGGCTCTGCGGGCGGTTGCACCCTGCATCACCAACGTTGTGCGCCTCGAGAAGCAGAGGGACTTTGGTGGTGTTTAGGCGCCCTCTGCATGGGCATGTCCATGTCTCGGCGCAACATGACCGTTGGATCAAACTCAGACGGTGCAGATCCGTCACTGTAGCACAAAGCGTGTGGGTGTGTTTGGTTGCATTCTCATCTCAATATAGTTATTTCCTCTTCGTGTATCTTTTTCAACCTACTAGTGTGGACTCATGCACCCTTCATGCACTCTGCCAAACACCCAAAAGTGGGTCGAGAAGGGAACTTTTGCTCCCATCCTGTGCACCCTTCATACACCCTGTCTAACACTATAGGATGTGCTTCATATGGTTCATGTTTCGTGGAGTACTGTAGCACCGTACACTCCGTGCGCTGTGAACCTAGTTCTGTTAACATTGATCTCACCGTTCATTCTTGACCAGACAGTCGAAAAAGCGGTACTATGTTACATATAGGAGTAGTTGACATGCGCACAACAGCAACAAGATTGTGTAGTATCGACGTATGAACCAATCGCACATGCCTAGTAGTAGGAGCACTGTGTATGTTCAAGTGGCTGCCGTGTTTCGCACTCCTTCGTTGTAAGAGTGGAAACGCTTGTTGTAATCATTTTTTTCTTCGGAATGAAAAACAGTGGACACGCTCTACCGTGCGGATCCTCCTCCAGCCATGCACTAAATTACTCACTTTCGCCGACATGTGGGACAGCCAACACCTGGGTCCACCAGCCATGCACTAAATTACTCCGTAGTAGAGTGACGGTAGACTACCCCGATCGAACCACCGCAGTAATGCCCAATGAGTCATTAAATCACAAAACCCCCTCCTTTCCAGCAGTAAGTTTGACGGACGAAGCAACCATCATTTCACTCTTCTCTCTCAGATTCCTCTCTTGAAGAAAACCCCCACTCGCTTCGCTTCTCCCTCATCTCGTTCCTCCTTTCACTCTTCTCTCTCAGCTTCCTCTCTTGGATGGACGCCGGAGCACCGGCCGATGTGATGCCTATGGCTCTGGCCAGAACCGTCGAGGCTCATGGTACGAAGAAGCGCAAGCACCTAGCCGAGACTACCGCAGACAAGCTCAAAGCCATCGCCCTGTCCAAGCCCCCCTCTCCGGGATCCCTCATTAAGAAAGTATAGGTAATGTCTCTTGTTGACGATCTTTTTCTCGATCTTGATCGTGTTTTTTCATCTAACACGCAGTACTAGTACTGGCAGTACAACTACGGGTGATCTTGCATGTGATTTTAGTGTGCCAAATGACGGTTCTACATTCCTCTTTTGACCAAAACATGCGAGAGGTTGACACTGGTTTCTTATAGATTACTTTCAACTACTCCCTCTGTCCCAAATTTCTTGTCTTAGATTTGTCTAGATACGGATGTATCTAATACTAAAATGTGACTTGATACATCCGTATCTAAACAAATCTAAGATAAGAATTTTGGGACGGAGGGAGTACTTTATGAACATCAATGCTACCTTTTAAGAGGGTATATTTGCCTCAGTAACTTGTGTTATGGATATTGCATGTAATCCCTCTGCTCTCATGCCTTTGAAGACATGTTCTAGTGTCTTTGTTCACTCATTTTTGTGCGTATATGTAGTCATATATGGAGTATAATATCGAAAATCGTCTTATATTTCTGAATGGACGTAGTAATGAAATATGGTTTTTGTTTGAATTAGAACCAGGTCCGCGGTGGAGATGAAGTTCTCAAAGTCATGTCGTGTGAACTGGAAGACCTGATGATGAGTTCTACTGCTGAACTATCCAGCTGTTGTGTCCTTGTCGCCACGTCTCCCGAACTAGTGTTTTCTTGTAGCATTGTTGTCAGACGTGTTCTCGAGGCTATACTTGACCACAACAATTTCCTGGCTGTGCCTTCGATTACGAAGTGTGTGGTTCTTGTAAAGCTTCCCAACAAATCTGATGCAGTATGTCTTCATCATCATGTTTATGAGTGGAAAGACCACTCTGGTAGGTTCTCCAAGGTTGACAAGATGGTGATGGTGCATGTAGACATCTCACACGAAGTCCATGGCCTAGTCAGTTATGCTGGGTTCATCCCGTAGGTCGGTGGCAAGAAATAGTCTGCAGAGTATAGTTATATCAACTTTGCTAGTCTCGTAGTAAGTACTATTGTTCAAGATTTGATTTGTGTTTGTCAACCTGTATTGTTTATTAGTACTGCCGCTTTTGGCGTGTGGTCTGTCCTGAAAACGGTCTATGTTAATGTACATCCACTCAATTCGTCATGCATTTTGAAGTATCCAGATCATATTTTTTGTGAGGACGGTTTATCAATTATGGTTACACTCCAATATCTGTATGCATTGCAGGGTTTATCGCACCCACCAGGATTTCCAGTCCCATGGATGTTTGGTCCATACGATTTGTCACGACCTTTGGACTGTGCTGCTTGTGGGAGTAGGCAGGGCCCCTGCATGCCACGCGTAGTTGGACGATCAATCTTCTGTTTAGTACTTCAACATAGTGATTTCCTGGTAAGGATTCACTCGTGTCACATCAAGTAAATCTTATTGATTTACTGTTTAAATCTTATTGATTTAATGTCATGTTTTCTTTCTTTTCCTCCAATTTTACGATGCAGGTTTTGCCATGTGACATTCATCACAGAATAAACCGTTTGGTTTGCTCTACGATGGCTATTTTTGTAGGTTTCACTTCTTATGTCGTGTCAGTAACGAAGGCACTGTCCATCACTTATATTACTGGAAAAAATTGGATCGACCATTGTCTCGAGTACAAGCTGAATCCCTATGATGAACTGCAGTTTGGTTTAACAAAAACGCCACAATTAGTCCTTCTCGCGTTTAAAAGAAATGAAGAAAAAACTGGATCACGGTCACGGATCCTAGTCAAGTTAGAAAGCTGATCATAGCAGACTAGACACGATCGCCGCTGTCTCGCACAGATCGAGCACCGGCAGTTGCTCTAGCACTGACAGCGGCAGCAGCAATTTCACCGATCCAATGAGGATTGGGCACCGACGCGTCGATGGATCGGTCCCGATCTACCGGAGGATCGAGCATCGACACCGCACCAACTCTACAAGGAGCACCATCTCCGGCAGCAGAGCGGCTTCGCACCTGCACCAACACTTGCACTTGCATTTGGTCCGGCCCGTGCAGTTGCACCGGCAACAGACTGGGCTGCAGTTCGCACTTCATATACCAAAGTCCTTACAAAAACCGACATGTCCACCTTCTTGGTAAGCATTGGCCGCCCAAGTGCGTCGTTCTTTTTTCTTTCCATGTTGTTTCACATGATTCACTGTGTTGATCTAACTGTTTGGGTATGTCTTCTTGTTTTCAAACAGAGAATTCCTAGAGCAAAGAGGAGTCGTTCAACAATCCCGGCCATCATGCCAAGTTTCTCTTACCATGCGCAGCCTCGGTGTGAATGAACCTGCTCAATATACCGTAAGTACAAAGGATGGTCGCATGATGATTGATGCTAAAGGATGGTCAAGGTTCAAATCTAAATCATATCTTGCGGTAGGGGATGATGTCAAAATCAAGCTTTCTCGGCAAGGAGAGCTGGTCCAAATCAACTTTGAAATTCTTCAAGATGGCAAAGACGCAATCGCCGAACCGATCTATCCTCCGAGAGATTTTGATGTAATAATCTGGCATGGTGAAACAAGTGTCCTGTGTGTATAAGTAGTACGACAGTATTATTTATCACTTGGTATATCATTGATAGAATTGCAACTCGATTGCTTGGTTAGGAACTGCTGCTCGATTTCATTCCAACAAATGCCGTGCTTTATTCAATTTTGTGTATTCGCCTTGCGACAAAGATCTAAAACCAGCGCAGACCGATCGCTTAAAGATGAAAAGCGCGAGGTAGAACACATGGGCCCCCAAACATGCAGGTTCAGCTCATGCCCAAAGTCCAGAACCGTGAGCCTATCTGAGTATTATATTCTCAGTTGAACCCCCATAAAAAAAGCTGAACCCCCATAATGCCCGTGCATTGCAGAGGGAGTATCTTTCTCGGCAAGGTGAGCCTGTGATATATAAGATTTGTATATTTCTTTCTGGAGGGAGTATCTCTGTCAAAAATATATTTATGTGTAACTAGTTACTCCTGTCTATCTACTTCCTTTCGCTGATATGTGGGGCAACCGGCAACGGGGTCCACGTGCCATATGCACAAATTAGGGTGCACAACTTCACAGTAGACACACCCCGGTCGTAGCGCCGCAGTAATGCCCAATGAGCCGTCAAATCACAACCCCCCCTTTCCAACTTTAGCATTAAGTTGGACGGACGAAGCGGCAATATTTCACTGGGCCTGAATCCCTTCTCCTCGCTCGCTTGTTCAAAGAAAACCCCCGCTCGGCGATTGCATAAGGTTTTCTCATGGAGAACCAGGTACGAATTCTTCATCCATCCCCGATAAATCCAAGTCCCTTGGTCGCAAGTAATCCTAGGATGGCAGCCGCCGCCGTTGATGCATTTTTTTGGGTACTGAATATAGTGTGTTTCAGTTACAGTTCCCAAAGTGCGAGTACCCTACAGATTTTTGCGCCCACGGCGAGACGCCACACTTGTTCCTTCTCGTCCTACCACAACATTTTGAAACGCGCACAGTATGTTACTAAAATCCTCTTCCCTATCCGGGAGGGTGGGGTTTTTTTGAACATGTTGTGTTCTCATATTATTTTTCCTGCAGTGTATTATATGCTCTGCCAGAACACATGTACTCAAGATGCTCGGCCTTGCCATAACTGAATACACTAGTTTAATGGTCACAAAGTGAAGACAATCCATGGATATTGCTTCCGAGTTGGGTTCATGAACCAAGAAGATCGCTGCTTTTTTTATGGCCGAACTTGGATAAACTTTCTCAAGTGTTACGGACTGAAAGTTGGCGCATGAATGTTGATGGAAATAGCAGAACCTGGTCTCATCTTCACTGTGATCTTCCACCCCGACGTCGTTCCAATTGTTCATCCATGTTATTTTTGTATCTGGTTCTTGCTTGTTGCCTCGATTACTTCTTAATCCACCTATTCTGTCTAACTAATCACAATTTAACTTTAGAAGTAGCAACGAATCTCTCACGAAGATGCTACTTCTAACTAATATTGTCTTATAATTGGTGGCACGTGTAGGTTTTTTCAGAGTTAAGCAGTCTGCTCGTTTGTTACTCTGTAATAACTCGGCTGTTACTAATGGCACTGAAGTTGACTGGATCGACATCCACATGTTCCTTGTGGGCGTTTCAATGGTGGCAAGCCACGTGGGATATGTGTGCCACTGCTGCACTCGTTGAACAGGTCCAACTGTGTCGAGAAACTTATGGTACGAGCTATTTTCTGTTATATATGTTGTTCATAAACTATTGCTTATACACAGTTTTACAGCTGTGATCTTCTTGAAATAGGAACTGCCGATTTCTATTGTTCCTATACAGATGCCTGACCATGGTCGGGTTAGACTTCCGCTTGGTAACAACATGATGTTTATGTCGACCTACTTAATTCCCCATGGAGGCGAAAAGATACTTATTCGTGGGTGGTCACAGATAATGAAGACCCGTCCATCTTCGAGAATAGGACAGAAGATTATGTTCATGCTTTTCCATGGCTCTAAAGATAATATCCTATTTATTGACCATGTTGCGAGATGAAGCCGCTTTTAGAAGGTTGTGGATGCGCGGGGTGGCGCCTGGGCCTTGTCCTGGGGCTTGGCGGCCTCACCCTTGGTTAACTGTAGCCTGTAGGCAAAGTAGCACTATTCGAGGTGTGCTTTGTATGGTTGAACCTGTATAAGTACTCATACTGCTTTCAGCTTTGGTTGTTAAGTGCCCCTGCTGGTTTCAGTTAAGGTTGTTAAGTACTCCTGTTGCTTTTACAGTTTGTCGTGTTTCTTCAGTCCTGTCTTCCTCCAGCCGCCAAAACCAAACCAGCGTCGGCGGGGCCGCCTGCTTCCGCCTCCCACGGCTCGCTGCGCCTCAGCGCACGCATCGCCCCCACCGTCTCCTAAATCGTTAACACCGACGTCCTCCGGCGCTTTAGTGCGCTCGCGTGGCGCCGCCCTCTCGCGTTGTTAACATGGTCAACAAACAACAGGAATCGGCAGAAGTACGTGGAGAGGATGACAGTAGGGCCCACCACGTCAGTGTATGGAAAAATAAAATGCTTCCTCCTAGTGTTTTCC
This sequence comes from Aegilops bicornis, assembly GCA_021605145.1. Lineage (NCBI taxonomy): Eukaryota > Viridiplantae > Streptophyta > Magnoliopsida > Poales > Poaceae > Aegilops > Aegilops bicornis. The sequence continues at coordinate 773,287,353 of CM038675.1, forward strand.
TGACATCTGGGACCCACGACATTGTGAGCGTATATAGTCAATAGATAAGAGAACAGCACAAGATCGGCTGACACCTGGGACGTAGCTACTCGAAAGCGATATTTTTTTGTTTGGTATTGTTGAGACGGAGCAGGGTTTGAATCGGCACGTGGCCCGTCTAGCCTGTGCTTATATTTTATGTTCACCATGTGACCAGCCCAGCTATTTTTTCTTTGTGCAAATGAGCCCAGTTTATTTTTTCTGAAGAATACACAATCCAGGCTTACTTATTTTTCTACGCCTTGAAAGTAATATGAAATGGGTTGTAAATATAAAAACAGATGACAAATTGGCAATTTCTTTATAATTTCTGATTTTTTTTTCACATTTTGAGATTCCTATTTCACTGGTAATTAACCTAATAAAAATATATCTTCAAAGTACTTTAAATCTGGCTCGACATTTCGGTATTAAAAATAGTTTGGAACCCACAGAAGTATCTGAAATTGGCCCTGCAAACCAAAAACGATCGCAATAAATTGCAAAAGAAGTTGCCATGAGCTATATATAAATTATTAAAAAAGAGGGAGTGGTCTGACTTGTGGGCCTGTTTAGTTGACGCGTATGCAAGATTTTTTTAGTTATTATATACTACGTCAACAAACGATTCTAGTAGACGTAACCGTTGGATGTCAATCCAACGGCCGTCGTGTTTCTTCAATCTCTGATCTTCTTGCTCCAGCCGCCAAAGCAGCGCTGGCGGGACCGCCGCTCGGCCTCCGTGGCGGGCTGTCTTTGCCGTCAGGCTCGGCGCCCCTACTACTCCCACCATCGGCGTGGCATCCCTCTACTCACCCACACCCCTGTTATTCTGCGGCGACGCAGCCTCACACCACAGCCGAACCGGTGAAACCTCGTACTCCTCTCCGCTGGCTTCCATCGTCGCGTCTTCCCAGTTCGCCGTCCCCTTCCTAGTTCGCCGTCGACCACCGCCGTGGTGCTCTCTTGGCGTGGTCAATGTGGTCAACGACCGACTTCCATCGGAAGAGTAGTGTACGTGGAGAGGCTGACAGCTGGGTCCACGGCAGCCGCAAGGAAGTGCCTCCATATTACGCGAAAAATAATTATTCCTCCACCTGACATATGGGACCCACTGGACGGGCCACCAGTATTTCGCGAAAAAAACTTTCCCGCTGACTGCTGGGACCCACAGGTCGGGCCACCGTATTTCGCGAAAAAACGTACCCCCGACTGTCAGCTCGGACCCACAGGAAGTGCCTCGTTTTTACGCACAAAAAAATGAATACCCCCTGCTAGCTGGGACCAACCTTGTTGGGAGGCTGACTTGTGGGCGTACTAAGTTGACTGGGACGGAGGCCTTTGTCAACTTTAGTCAATATATGAACGATTCTAGCTCCAGTGACCGTACGATGTCCATCCAACGGCCGTAGTGCTTCTTCAACCTCTGGTCTTCTTGCTCCAGCCGCCCAAAGCAGCGCCGATCGTGCCGCCTGCTCCTGCCGCCCGTGGCCGATCAGTGATGTCATGAGGCCTCACCGCCCCCTACTACTCCCACCGCTGCCAGGCCATCCCTCTACGCACCCACACCCCCTGTTATTCTTCGGCGACGGCAGTCTCACACCGCAGCCGAACGAGTGAACCCTCATACTCCTCTACGAGTGGGCATCCACTGCCGCGTCTTCCCCGGCTCCGCGTCGTCCCCTTCCTAGGCCTCGTCGTCGTCCACCGCCCTGGTGCTCTCGGCGCGGTGTGGTCAACATGGTCAAGGAATGACTTCCATCGGACGTGGTCTGTACATGGAGAGGCTGACAGCTGGGTCCACGGCCGCAGCAAAGAAGTGCCTCCTTATTACACGCAAAATAATTATTCCTCCACCATACAGCGGGGACCCACCGGACGGGCCACTGTATTTCGCAAAAAAAATGTTTCCCCCTGTCTGCTGGGACCCACCAGCTACATCTTCGCACGCAAGGAAGTGCATCCGAAAAAACGATTCGCCCCCTGACTATTGGGAGCCACCAGCTACATCTTCGTATGCAAGGAAGTGCCTGACAGTCGGGACCCACCTGGTCGAAGCGTACGTAGCATTGTCATTCTGGTCGCGAACTTGTACGTACATACTGGTCGATGTAGAGGCGTGCACGTGTCGTAGATGTAGAGGCGCACACGTGTCATAGTAGAGGCGCGCACGTAGCATGTACACATACGTACAGCGGCGAGGGTGCAAGAAAGAAAATACGGCCACGTACGTACATACGGGTAGGGTCTCTAACGCCTATCGTGCATACGTACATGGCTGGGTCAGAACGGAGAAACAACGTCGTTGTCGTGTTCATGGGGAGCCAACCGTCTGGGTCGGAACGGAATGTGTGGTCGTGTTCATCGGGAGGGCTTGGACGGAACAGGCGATGGAAACGAGGCCTGGCGTACCGCACAACGGTGGAAACGGCCTTGTGTTCGACCGGACACGTTCGAAACGGGGTCCTGTTGATCGGGAGGGGCCTGGCGTACCGCAAAACGGAGGAAACAGACCTCCTACGGTCGAAACGGGGGTCTTGTTGATCTGGAGGGGTGTGGCATACCGCAAAATGGAGGAAACGGATCTCCTACTATCGAAACGGGGGTCCTATTGATCGGGAGGGGTGTGGCATACCGCAAAACGGACGAAACTGACTTTTGTTGGAGCACGACGGTCGAAACGGGGGGGAGGGGTGTGGCGTACCGCAAAACGGGACTCCATGGGATATTGTCCATCTCCACCGTCGACCTCGTCCAGCCTCCACGGGCTACCGTCGACCTCCTCCAGCCTCCACGGGCTCCTGTTCATCCAGCCTCCACCGCGCGCTACTCCACCCGCTACTGTTCAACCACCCCTCCACACGGGCACACCTCCACCCTCTACTGTTCATCCAGCCCTCCACACCACTGGGTCCTGTTCAACTACCCCTCCACGGCCACCCCTCCACCGTCTAATGTTCATCCAGCCCTCCACACCACGGGTTCCTGTTCATCCAGAGGCAACGCCATCGCCATCGCTCATCCAACCCCCCCCCACCCCGCAACGCCATCGCTTCATCCCAGAGGCAAGATCGATCGGCTTGATTAGCAGCAAGAGCGGGCGAATCGCTCCATCGGGTCGATTAACAGCCATCGATCGATCGCCGGGTTCAAGAACGCGTAGCCTGAAGTGCAATCGCCGGGTTCGATTAGAGCTAACGCCGCACACACGCAGCAGACGTCACGAGAGAAACGCGCATCGCTCGGCCCCCGACCTCCCACCGTAACCGGCAACTCCCTGAAATTTCCCTCCCCCTTGCTTCTACCACGGTTTTTTCTGTCATGGACGGCCCAAAGAATGTCATGCAGCTGTGTCTCCGGCCCGCCCAGGACGAAAAGCCCATTTTATGTCACGAATTTTTGTCATAGAAGTAGGAGCCCACCACATCTATGATGATACCGGGTTATTCACAATTATCGTCATAGAAGTGTCATATGTATGACAAAAAAAATTTGTTCGGCCCAAAATGTCACGGATGTGTCTTTTTTTTGTAGTGTAATAAAAATCATCAGTCATTGCCACCAACACTAGCTAATCGCTGCTGCTGCTCTCTCTCAGGTAAAATAACATAAAACATGTGTAGCACTCGTTCTTCATCAAGTTGGAGCATGCAGATGAACCTGTCTCCTAATCGTGGGATGCGCTTTTGATTGATGTCCCCTAGTACTTCTCTGCGATCGTTCACAATTTTGCTCCAATCTTTCACTATTAAGCATTCCTCGCTATTAGAAATCCTGAATGCACTAAAGTGCATTATAGGATATCTTGGCCATAAGTTAACAATTCTCATCTGACCTTTAGTCTTGATCCAATGAGGCACAATAGTCAGCAGGAGTCCCTGTTGAAGAACATCGTATAGTAACATGCTTAGCAATGAAGTTTAGCTTAAATAATAATGTATGCGAAAGATGCACTGAGTACAAATAGTAAAAATCTTACCATCTTTCCTAAATAGATGTGACCGTAGTTCAATACGAACACTATTGGTCGCACGTTTTGAGTACTAAGATTTGCAAGTCCAAAAAAATAATTTGTCTTGATAGTATGAAGATCCTCAAGCCATGAAACATAATGACTTATCTCCTCACTGTTTAGTTCAGCCCCGGGACAGTAGTAGGTCCTGACTACCAAGCACTGGACATGTTTGCTTGATTGGAAATAAGCTGTCAATAGAAATTAGTTGTCAGCTATTTTTGAATAAACAATATCAAAGACATAAATATGGTTGAGAAACTCACATTTTGGTAGAATCGGAGGCGTACGCACATCGACCCGGATGTCGGTATTACCTTCAATACCATCTTAGGACGAATATCAAAGGTGATAACCATATCAGGCTCAAATGCATAAGTCTTGCATAGTGCTCGCCATGTTTTGCATCCAAAATAGGTGTAGTCGTCTTCGTTGTATAATTTTGCATGGAAAATATAACCATGCTCGGTCTTCAAATAGACTCTCTTTACCTCCATAGTAGTTGTCATAGAACTGAAACCTATCTTATCCAATACAAAAACTCTTGCACGGCAGGGGATACGCTAGTAGAATAGTAAAAAAAATTATAAGTTGAAGCAAATGAAGAAGATGTCATGCTTAATTACGAAAAACGACTTGCCGTTGTGACTTACTGTATCCACTTCGAAGTTCTCGTCCAGCTTGATGCTGAAGAGCCTATCATCATCTGGGAAGATTCCGTCAAGATGTGCCGCCATTGCCTTCGCAGTATTTGCAAATACCGAAATCCTTTTCGCCTTCAGACATTTCCTATGTTCATAGTTAAAACATTAATTGAAAATTGATCGAAGAAAACTACCAGGCTACTCAACACACAAATCCGGGGCACTCGATATTTCCTACATATTCTGGCACAAGTCATGCCAAAATTCACGGAAAAATCCGGCATGACCTTTGCTAAAATATGACATATCTAGCGCCTGAAATTTGCCCGGACGGAAATGAATCAACACTCCGGCAAAACATAGGCCACTCGGAGGTGTAACCTGCAAACATGACCGGCCACTTGGGCAGGCACATATCCTATTTGAGCAACACAAGATATACATTTCAAAATATTTTATAGGACTCAAATTAGCATGCATTCAAAAAGCAAAAGTAAATCATCTCATGCGTCCGTACATCGTCGAATATTATCACTAATACATCCTGAATAGTGTCATACATATAACATCACTAATACAACTAAAACCCTAGCACACGACGGGTATCGGCGCGGGCGGTGGACACCCACAGAGAAGGAACCATCACGGGATCATAGCTCCAGTGAGATCCCTGGAGAACCTGCCAGGTATTGGAGAACCTGTGCTCCAACGCAAACAAGTAGCGGCGGACGCGGCGCGTCCCTCCTCATCGACACGGTGACGCACCACCTCCGCTGGGTCCTCGAGCCTCTGGACCGTCACTGGCCCACGCGACCGCCACCAAAGAAGGTTCGGTCAACGACAGGCTGGCTCCTCACCAACCTGCGCCCCCGGTAGGTAGCGGCTCCAGTACCACCGGCGGAGCCCAAGGTGCGGACATGGCCCGTCTGGTCAAGCAGGTGTCGTCCTCCGCCGACTCGACGACGAGGATGCGGCATAGGCATCGTCCACCTCGATGCGGGAAAAATTGCTTTAACTAAAAAAATAGCAACAAGTTCTTACTAACTAGTTCTATTAATACAATTAGTTGTTACTAAAAATAAACTTACTATAAATAAAAATAAACTAGTACCTAATTATTACCTAGTTCTTACTAAATAATTAGTACCTAGGAACTACTGCCCTAATTACCATATAAGTATCCATTTTTAACTAGGGTTCATACTACCTAATTAAATAGGGTTAATACTAATTGTAATTAACTAACTAGCACTAAAAATAGCCTAGGATTCATACTAACTAGCACTGAATAGCTAGGGTTCATACTAAGCAGAGAAGAGGGATCGGAAGGGGAGAGTGCTTACAGAGGGCGGGGAGAGAGATGGGGTCGTGGGAGACGGTCGGGGGAGACGGCGGCGAGGTGGGTCGAGGGAGACGGTGGCGGAGAGCGAGGGCAGGGGCTCCGGCAAGGTCGAGGTCGAGGAGGAGGAGGCACAGGCGTTCGGCGACGTCGAGGGGTAGACTCCAGCGGAGAGCGAGGTGGCCTCCCATGAGGGCGAGGGAGGGGCTCCCAGAGAGGCGATTTAGGGGAGAAGAGAGAGTGGGGAATTGGGGGAGGAAGCAGAGGAGAGGGAATCAGGCCGCGTGGGGGGTTAGGTGAAAATAGCTTTAAGAGTAGCGTGGGGAGCGAAAACGCGAACGGTGTGGCAATTATAGTAGTAGCGCGTTCTGTTCCTGCAGCGCTAATGCTAAGTGGGTAACAGTAGCATCGTTTTAGCCGACGCTCTACTGCTAAGTAGCAGTAGCGCCTCATTTTAACACGCGCTACTGGTAAGATTCTGTGTATAAGGTTTTCCCTAGTAGTGGTTTGTAGGACAGTAGCAAATTTCCCTCATGTGGATGACCCAAGGTTTATCAATCCATGGGAGGCGTAGGATGAAGATGGTCTCTCTCAAACAACCCTGCAACCAAATAACAAAGAGTCTCTTGTGTCCCCAACACACACAATACAATGGAAAATTGTAAAGGTGCACTAGTTTGGCGAACAGATGGTGATACAAGTGCAATACGGATGGTAGATATAGGTTTTTGTAATCTGAAATTATAAAAACTGCAAGATAACTAATGATAAAAGTGAGCGTAAACGGTATTGCAATGCTAGGAAACAAGGCCTAGGGTTCATACTTTCACTAGTGCAAGTTCTCTCAACAATAATAACATAATTGGATCATATAACTATCCCTCAACATGCAAGAAAGAGTCACTCCAAAGTCACTAATAGCAGAGAACAAACGAAGATATTATTGTAGGGTATGAAACCACCTCAAAGTTATCCTTTCTGATCGATCTATTCAAGAGTCCGTAGTAAAATAACATGAAGCTATTCTTTCCGTTCGATCTATCATAGAGTTCGTACTAGAATAACACCTTAAGACATAAATCAACCAAAACCCTAATGTCACCTAGGTACTCCAATGTCACCTCAAGTATCCGTGGGCATGATTATACGATATGCATCACACAATCTTAGATTCATCTATTCAACCAACACAAAGTACTTCAAAGAGTGCCCAAAAGTTTCTACCGGAGAGTCAAGACGAAAACATGTGCCAACCCCTATGCATAAGTTCACAAGGTGAACCCGCAAGTTGATCACCAAAACACACGTCAAGTATATCACGTGAATATCCCATTGTCACCACAAATAAGCACGACAAGACATACATCAAGTGTTCTCAAATCCTTAAAGACTCAATCCGACAAGATAAATTCAAGGGGAAAAATCAATTCATCACAAGAGAGTAGAGGGGGAGAAACATCATAAGATCCTACTATAATATCAAAGCTCGCGATACATCAAGATTGTGTCGAATCAAGAACATGAGAGAGAGAGAGAGAGAGAGATCAAACACACAGCTACTGGTACATACCCTCATCCCCGAGGGTGAACTAATCCCTCCTCGTCATGGATAGCGCCGGGATGATGAAGATGGCCACTGGTGAGGGATCCCCTCCGTGAGTCTTAACAGGGGTCCCGATTGGTTTTTGGTGGCTACAGAGGCTTGCAGGGGCGGAACTCCCGATCTATTGTGGTCCCTGATGTTTTTAGGGTATATGGACATATATAGGTGAAAGAAGTCGGTCAGGGGAGCCACGAGGGGCCCACGAGGGTGGGGGCACCCCAGGGGGTAGGGCGCGCCTCCCTGCCTCGTGGCCACCTCGAAGCTGCGCTGACGTCTACTCCAAGTCTCCTTGATTGCTTCCGTTCCAAAAATAACTCTCCTGAAGGTTTCATTCCGTTTGGACTCCGTTTGATATTCCTTTTATTTGAAACACTGAAATAGGCAAGAAAACAACAATTTGGGCTGGGCCTCCGGTTAATAGGTTAGTCCCAAAATTGATATAAAAGTGTAGAGTTGAGCCCATAAATATCCAAAACGGGTAATTTAATAGCATGGAACAATAAAAAATTATAGATACGTTGGAGACGTATCAAGCATCCCCAAGCTTAATTCCTGCTCGTCCTCGAGTAGGTAGATGATAAAAACAAAAATTTTGATGTGGAATGCTACCTAGCATAATTCTCAATGTAATTTTCTTTATTGTGGCATGAATGTTCAGATCCAAATGATTCAAGATAGAAGTTTATAAAACATAAAATAGTAATACTTCAAGCATACTAACAAGTAATCATATCTTATCAAAATAGCATAGCCAAAGAAAGCTCATCCCTACAAAATCATATAGTTAGGCCATGCTTCATTTTCATTACACAAAATACTCCCATCATGCACAACCCCGGTTTCAGTCAAGCAATTGGTTCATACTTTTTAACGCGCTTCAGATTTTTCAACTCTTACGCAATACATGAGCGCAAGCCATGGACATAGCACTATATGTGGAATAAGGTGGTGGTTGTGAAGACAAAAAGGGAGAAGATAGTCTCACATCAACTAGGCGTATCAACGGGCTATGGAGATGCCCATTGATAGATATCAATGTGAGTGAGTAGGGATTGCCATGCAACGGATGCACTAGAGATATAAATATATGAAAACTCAACAAAAGAAACTAAGTGGGTGTGCATCCAAGTTGCTTGCTCACGAAGACCTAGGGCATTTTGAGGAAGCCCATCATTGGAATATACAAGCCAAGTTCTATAATGAAAAATTCCCACTAGTATATGAAAGTGACAACATAAGAGACTCTCTATCATGAAGATCATGGTGCTACTTTGAAGCACAAGTGTGGAAAAAAAGATAGTAGCATTGTCCCTTCCCTCTTTTCTCTCATTAATTTTTTTCTTTTCTTTTTTTCCTTTTTTTTTCTTTTTTTATTTGGGGGGCTTCTTTGGCCTCTTTTTTTATATGGGCTTCTTCGGCCTCTTTTATTTTTATAAAGTCCGAAGTCTCATCCTGACTTGTGTGGGAATCATAGTCTTCATCATCCTTTCCTCACTTGGGACAATGCTCTAATAATGAAGATCATCACTCTTTTATTGATTTACAACTCAAGAATTACAACTCAACACTTAGAACAAAATATGACTCTATGTGAATGCCTCCGGCGGTGTACCGGGATATGCAATGAACCAAGAGTGACATGTATGAAAAATTATGGAGGTGGCCTTGCCACAAATACGATGTCAACTACATGATCATGCAATGAGCAATATGACAATGATGGGGCGTGTCATAATAAACGAACGGTGGAAACTTGCATGGCAATATATCTCAGAATGGCTATGGAAATGCCATAATAGGTAGGTATGGTGGCTGTTTTGAGGAAGGTAAACAATGGGTGCATGATACCGGCGAAAGTTGCACGGCATAGTAATGGCAAGCAATGTGGAAGGGTGAGAGTGCGTATAATCCATGGACTCACATTAGTAATAAAGAACTCATATACTTATTGCAAAAGTCTACTTGCCCTCGAAGCAAACTACTACTACGCATGGGGGAGGGTTGGTAGGAATTAACCATCGCGCGATCCCGACCTCCACACATAAGGAAGGCAATTAAAAGAGCACCCCATGCAACAAATTTTTCACACAACTTTTACCATACGTGCATGCTACGGGACTTGCCAACCTTAACACAAGTATTTCTCAATTTCATAATTACCCAACTAGCATGACTCTAACATTACCACCTTTATATCTCAAAACAATTATCAAGCATCAAATTGACCATAGTGTTTAATGCACTTTCTATGATAGTTTTTATTATACCCAACTTGGATGCCCATCATTCTAGGACCAATTTTATAACCATACCAAATACCATGCTGTTCCAAAAGACTCTCAAAATAATATAATTGAAGCATGATAATTTCTACAAAATTAAGCCACTGTCGTGCTCTAAAAAGATATAAGTGAAGTACTAGGTCAAAATTGTCTAGCTCAAAAGATATAAGTGAAGCACACAGAGTATTCTAATAAATTCGAAATCATGTGTGTCTGTCCCAAAAGGTGTCTACAGCAAGGATGATTGTGATAAACTAAAAACAAAGGCTCATATCATACAAGACGCTCCAAGCAAAACACATATCCTGTGGCGAATAAAAATATAGCTCCAAGTAAAGTTACCGATAGATGAAGACGAAAGAGGGGATGCCTTACGGGGCATCGCCAAGCTTAGGCTTTTGGTTGTCCTTGAATATTACCTTGGGGTGCCTTGGGCATACCCAATCTTAGGCTCTTGCCACTACTTATTCCATAGTCCATCGAATCTTTACCCAAAACTTGAAAACTTCACAACACAAAACTCAACAGAAAACTCGTAAGCTCCGTTAGTAAAAGAAAATAAATCACCACTTAGGTACTGTTGTGAACTCATTCTAAATTCATATTGGTGTAATATCTACTGTATTCCAATTTCTCTATGGTTCATACCCTCCGATACTACTCATAGATTCATCAAAATAAGCAAACAACACATAGAAAATAGAATCTGTCAAAAACAGAATAGTCTGTAGTAATCTGTATCAAACGTATACTTCTGGAACTCCAAAAATCCTACAAAATTAGGAAAGTCTGAGAAATTTGTGTACCAATCCATAACAAAAAGAATCGGATCAAAAGCACTTTTCTGTGAATTACTAAAACTAATTTACTTGGTGCAAAAGTTTCTTATTTTCAGCAGGATCAACACAACTATCACCGTAAGCTATCCTAAATGTCTTACTTGGCACTTTATTGAAAAAAGCTATAAAACATGATTAATATAGTAGAATAATCATGTGAACACACAAAAACAGTAAGGGTAAATATTGGGTTGTCTCCCAACAAGCGCTTTTCTTTAATGCCTTTTAGCTAGGCATGATGATTTCAATGATGCTCGCATAAAAGATAAGAATAGAAACATAAAGAGAGCATCATGAAGCATATTACTAAAACATTTAAGTCTAACCCTCTTCCTATGCATAGGGATTTTGTGAGCAAACAACCTATGGGAACAAGAATCAACTTGCATAGGAAGGCAGAACAAGCATAACTTCAAAACTTTAAGCACATAGAGAGGAAACTTGATATTATTGCAATTCCTACAAGCATATATTACTCCCTCATAATAATTTTCAGTAGTATCATGAATTAATTCAACAATATAACCAGAACCTAAAGCATTCTTTTCATGATCTACTTGCATAGAAAATTTACTACTCCAGATAAGCAAAATTCTTCTTATTCGGAATAGTGGGAGTATCATAAGAGACTCGAATACTATAAATTGTTTCCATATTAAAAGTGTAATGTTCAGAAAAAGGGTAATCATAATCATGACAAGTTTTATAAATATAATCATCACTACTTTTTATAGCATAAGTTTCATCACAATAATCATCATAAATAGGAGGCATGCTATCATCATAATAAATTTGCTCATCAAAACTTGGGAGGCTAAAAATATCATCTTCATTAAATGTAGCATCCCCAAGCTTGGGACAAACATTAATTTCAGAAAATATATTCTCAAACATGTCATTCTGATCAAACATATCATCCCCATGCTTGGGCCTTTTCATATCATAAGCATAATCACTCTCATCATTAATAGTATGGATATGACCAATAGTATAGCAATTATCATCATCACAATGAGTAATAGGAGCAACATCATTTGAGAGGGATACCTTTCTACCTTTGCTTCTCCGTCTTTTATTTTTCTTCTTGACATCATGTGTGGGTTTAACCCTGTTTTTGGAGCTCCTTATTAATGAGATTGGTTGAATAGAAGGCTCCTCCTTGTTACCTTATTCATCATAAGAAATAATAGGAGGATACTGGGAAGTCTCTTCCCTTTCATTAGTATTCTCTTCATCTTCTATTTGCTTTCTTTTCTTTATGTAATTCACAATATAAGGATTTTCAATGCAATTCACCGTACAATACATACAAATTTCCTCTAGATCAATATCAAGGAATTTCTCAAGGTTATATTATGGAATATGCTTAGTTGCACATTTCATTTCTTCATAAGACAAAAGCAAAATAAGTTCATTATGACGTGCAAGGGAAATCAAGTCATCACAATTTTTGGACATGATTTGATCATGAAACAATTTGCATCGGAGATTTAAATGGCCATGTTCATTGCAAAGTTCACAAGTGCGGTAAAGATATTTTAAATTTTCAGCACTCACATCTAGCCTTTCTTGCAACCATTTAGTTTCTAAATACTTATGCCTCTTGCAAAATCAATCATCCCTATTTGGTGTGTACTTGCAAACTCTATGCACTCCACAAAAATTGACATGCTTATAAGAGACATTTTCATCATGACTGGTGCAATCATCATTAGTACTATGGATATTCAGAGAGTTCATACTAACAACATTGCAATCATGTTCATCATTCAAAGATTTAGTGCCAAACATTTTAAATACTTCTTCTTCTAGCACTTGAGCACATTTTTCTTTTCCATCATTCTCACGAAAGATATTAAAAACATGAAGCGTATGAGGCAAACTCAATTCCATTTTTTTTAGTTTTCTTTTATAAACTAAACTAGTGATAAAACAAGAAACAAAAAGATTCGATTGCAAGATCTAAAGATATACCTTCAAGCACTCACCTCCCCGGCAACGGCGCCAGAAAAGAGCTTGATGTCTACTAAACAACCTTCTTCTTGTAGATGTTGTTGGGCCTCCAAGTGCAGAGGTTTGTAGGACAGTAGAAAATTTCCCTCAAGTGGGCTACCTAAGGTTTATCTATTCATGGGAGGCGTAGGATGAAGATGGTCTCTCTCAAACAACCATGCAACCAAATAACGAAGAGTCTCTTGTGTCCCCAACACAGCCAATACAATGGCAAATTGTATAGGTGCACTAGTTCAGTGAAGAGATGGTGATACAAGTGCAACATGAATGGTAGATATAGGTTTTTGTAATCTGAAATTATGAAAACAGCAAGGTAACTAATGATAAAAATGAGTGTAAACGGTATTGCAATGCTAGGAAACAAGGCGTAGGGTTCATACTTTCACTAGTGCAAGTTCTCTCAACAATAATAACATAATTAGATCATATAACTATCCCTCAACATGCAACAAAGAGTCACTTCAAAGTCACTAATAGCAGAGAACAAACGAAAAAATTATTGTAGGGTACGAAACCACCTCAAAGTTATTGTCGGTGTCAAAACCGGCGGATCTCGGGTAGGGGGTCCCGAACTGTGCGTCTAGGCGGATGGTAACAGGAGACAAGGGACACGATGTTTTTACCCAGGTTCGGGCCCTCTCGATGGAGGTAATACCCTACTCCTGCTTGATTAATATTGATGATATGGGTAGTACAAGAGTAGATCTACCACGAGATCAAGGAGGCTAAACCCTAGAAGCTAACCTATGGTATTATTGTTGTTCGTCCCCACGGACTAAAACCCTCCGGTTTATATAGACACCGGATAGGTTAGGGTTACACAGAGTCGGTTACAATGGTAGGAAATCTACATATCCGTATCGCCAAGCTTGCCTTCCACGCCAAGGAAAGTCCCATCCGTACATGGGACAAAGTCTTCAATCTTGTATCTTCATAGTCTTGGAGTCCGGCGGTGATGATAGTTCGGCTATCCGGACACCCCCTAGTCCAGGACTCCCTCAGTAGCCCCTGAACCAGGCTTCAATGACGACGAGTCCGGCGCGCATATTGTCTTCGGCATTGCAAGGCGGCGTCCTCCTCCGAATACTTCATAGAAGGTTTTGAACACCAGGATAGTGTCCGACTCTGCAAAACAAGTTCCACATAACACGTAGAGAGAATAATTTTTGAACAGATCTGCTGACGTATTCCGCGGCGTGACATCACACCCCGGCCAGGCCTTTATATGAATCGTTTTTTGCCGTTCCACCTTAGCGCGTTTAGCGAGGCGGCTTCCTTGGCTCGTCTTATCAAAGCATAGATCATGCCGCCTTATTCCGGGATTCTCATCAATACGGACGTGGGTAACCCATCCGTGCCATTGATTACGGCGCTTGGGAGATAAGCGAGTTTTACCAGGCTGGTGGGGGACGCATGTAACACCCCAAATTTTCTGGCCAAGTTTTGATATTAAAATTTTTGCCAGGAGTTTTAAATTTCATTTCTGTGGATTTTCAGAACTCTTCTTTTATGGTTAAGGAGTTTTGCACCTTTTCCCAAGAGGAGCTTTCCAAAATGTATGGGACTTTTATGCCAACTCTTTATAACATTTTCTTAATCAATGGATTTATTTATTAGATCATTTCATCCTGAGCTTTATTCATTCAAATGGATGGTTTTAAATTTTTGGAGCTCTGTTTGTACTAGAACCATTTGATAGAATCACCTAAAATTTCAACCAAAATTTGGAGATGTCATGAGATGTCTCTAAATCAATTATGTGCATTAACAAAATTATTTCATTGCTTATTTTGGGTTTTCACCCATTTTTCTTCTCTGGTCCAGTGGACAACTTTGCACTACAACCCTTTCAAATATTTGTTTCTAGCTTCCACCAAAATTATGGGATGTCAGTGGTAGCATGCCATTAAAATTTATGCAAAAACATAGTGATGTTCTTTGGAAAATTTGAGTGCAACAACCTCTTTTTCATTCTGGACCAGACTTGTGTTTTCTACTACAACTCTATTATTTCTTGCTCTAATGACCTTGTGCTTTCTCATGCTTGTAGTCAACCTTGCAAAACCCCTAAGTCCAGGAGCATGCTCTATTTGGAACACTTTTGGTCCATGTAATGATGCCACTCACTCCCTGTCCAGAATTGAAGTTTTGCAAAACTTGCACTAGCAAGTTTCTCCTTCTTGCAAACTGACTTCACCACCCTCTTGTGCATCCAAGGAGACACCGATCTGGAGAGTTTGGCCACTCCAAGAGCTACCTAGGTGCCTTTGGCATTTTGTCAAACACCCTGTGTGCATGACCAGTTTTGGCATGACTTCAAGTTTACATTGTGAGCTTGAGCTCCTGACCTACCCAGCATGTCCTAAGGTTTTGCCCTAGCCCATAACCCCTTCCTGCTAACTCCCTTGTGGTTTGGAACACTCTAGGCTGCCCTGGCATTTCGTCGAACACACCCCGGGCGTGCTCTGGGCGCGCCCAGAGCGTGCGTTTGGCACCCGCAGGCACCCGAGCCGCCGCGTCACACCCCGCACTCAAAACCCGGCCCCAGCCTGCACGTCGTGTCCCCTTGCACCGCCACACCTCCCCGACCAACCTGGCACTCCACAGCGCCACCGCCAGGATGGCCGTGGCGGCTAGCTGCCGGCCGCTAGCAGGCCCGACCATGGTCGGCGCCGCCCAAGCCACCCCAGCTCGCCACCTGCCCCTATGAGCAGTGCGTGCTCATCCACAACTTCGTCCCCTAGCGCTCGTCGCCGCCACGTCGCCCAAGCTAGAGGGAGGCGGTTCGCCGTCGTCCTTATCGCCGGCCGCCCCAGAACCGACCTCCACCGCGTATATAAAGGCCCCGGAGCTCAACCGAGTCCTCGAGCAACCTCATTTGATCCTCCTAGTGTCGCCTTGGCCAGCAGTCGAGCAAGGGAAGGCCTTCTTCCCCGAGTCCGGCCGGTTCGGTCGCCGCCTAGCCCTGGCCGATTCCATCGCCACCAGTGTCTCTTCCTCTCCACCAAGAACTCTCCCTTCCTCTCACGATCACAACCCCTCCCTCAATTTTGGCCGGAAAACAACCGCAGCCCCAAACCACTATCTACCCGAATACCCCCTCCGCTGCGTAGCTCGCCGCCGGCGACTCCCTCCACCCCGTCTACCCTACGACCACCGGAAGGACCGCCTAGGAGTAGAGGATCCATCCCTGCACTCGGATGCCCTTGAGGAGCCGCCTAACGTCGGCGACGATCGCCGGAGTCCCCGCCTCCGTTCGGCCAGAGGAAGGAGAGGGAAGGAGACTGGTCAAACCTGACCAGTGGGGCCCCTCCTTGGCCCACTGGCAGTGACTCAGGCGCAGTCCATGCTGGATAAGTGGAAGCGCATTTTCAAAATGCGCCTTCGACGTGTACGTATATTTCGAAACGTTTTCTTTTCTGTTTTTATTTAAATAACAGATTTTTGACCAAACTTTGACTGTCTATAACTTTTTAAATACAACTCCAAATGAATTGATTCTTTTTGCTACCTCTCTCAAATATTGTCTAGTTTATTTTAAGATTTATTTGAAAAAATTTCAAGACAACTTTTTGTGCTGTTTTTATTTTGTGTGTTAATTCAAATATATTATTTTGAATAGGGTTTTTGAAGATTTCATGATGATTTGGATGCACCCTTTCTTCCCATGACCTGAAGGGAAGCATTCTGAACCCTGGTGAATTTTTGTGTGTGTTGCACAGCACCGGCATAACACCACCCGACACATACATGCGTCATTTTATGTGAGGATGAGATCCTATTCATGGGTGCATATTAATGAGTTTATGCTAATGAAGTTGACATGATTTGTGAAGGAAATCACCGTCATACGTCTTCCATGCAAACCGGAAGGAAAGACGAGAACGCCTCTGTCTTGGGTAGACACGGGCTTGCCCCTAGTCCTCCGTCGAGACGGTCGTGTCCGGTATGACATGAGGGGATGTCGCGTGTTGTTTCCATCGGTTGTTTGAGATATAAGCATTGTTATACTAATCATGCAGGAAATATTACAACCTCCTGAGTCGACCGTAGATCGAGTCTTGTACCAGTAACCCCCATACTTGCTTCGTACTACCACTCGTCCCTACACCAAGTAGGGTACGGCTCAGTAAGTTGTCAACCCCTCTCCTAGCACACACCGTACAGAGAGGCCGTGGTGGAAGATACTGGAGGCATCCGCTAGTCATCCCACCAGGTCCGGGAGCATGGGTGTTTCGGTTGTAGCCGAAAGGGGGTAGCTCCCAGGTTCTTGTGCGGTATAAATTTTGTGATCCCATGTTACGTCGAGGTTGTGGCCTCCCCACTTAGAGTTTTGCTTAACAGGTGTCGTGGGTGATTCCACACACATGTGAGTTAAGCTGGTGTGTGCAAGTTAGGTGTGTTTTCAACAAAAATACCGTAGACGGAATTAGTCCCGATGGACTAAAGAAATCCGTTACTCGTGGGTAAAGAGTACACCCTCTGCAGAGGTTAAACCTATTCGATAGCCGTGTCCATGGTTAAGGATTACTGTTTGGGATGGGTCGAGTGTCGGTCTTAGTGTCGGTCTTCGGAGGTGAAACTGTTAAATCAAAACTTTTATTACGACTTGCGACATGTGGTAATGATGATTATTATTTTCTTGTGGACTAACCCGTGATATTTTGGTGTTATCGAATATACCTGGGATGGTTCTACCTCCTGGATATTCACTGTGGCATTTCTTTTAAAGCCCTTTATGTGGTGTCGCTCAGACGCCCGACTGTGGCACTTCTTTTAAAGCCCTTTATGTGGTGTCGCTCAGACGCCCGACTGTGGCATTTCTTTTAAAGCCCTTTATGTGGTGTCGCTCAGACGCCCGACTGTGGCATTTCTTTTAAAGCCCTATATGTGGTGTCGCTAAGACGCCCGACTGTGGCATTTATTTTAAAGCCCTTTATGTGGTGTCGCTCAGACGCCCGACTGTGGCATTTCATTTAAAGCCCTTTATGCGGTGTCGCTCAGACGCCCGATTGTGGCATTCCTTATGTGTTATTTACTTCATGATTTTTTTATACTACCATATTATTGCATATCCATAAATAGCATGCTTGTACGCATCAGAGTTTTACTTATCTCATGTGACCAATGTTTTGAGCATAATATATTTTCAGCACCTCTTTATTAAATTATGCCTGTGTTCATTATGTTTGCGAGTACATTCAAAGTACTCACTGGCTTGTCCCTGGCTATTGTCTTGGCCAGATTTCATGCTTGGAGAGGAGCGTTGCGGTAACTGTCCCGAAACCTAGGCAACGGTGATCGCAGCCACGCGAAGATAGGAGTTAACCTGGTCAGCTGTTCCTGTGGGAAATGGAGTCCCATAGGCGAGGATATTTCATAACCCGCTTCCGCCATCAACCACTAGAAACTATTTGTTGTACTCACAGGCCATAATGGTCTTGTACTACATATTTTGTATTTGCTTGGAATTTTTGTATCAAGTTGGTGCCTCATCAGCTAACAGTTATCCTGGGGCTGGTGAGCACAAGGGCCATTTTCTGGGAATTAGTACCCGGAGAATCGGTCGCCACAACGCATAGCTTCATCCGTCCATATAAGGGGATAAGGATCCACCTTTTCACCTACGCATTCTTCCTCCTTTGTTCATCCATTTCCGCGCACTCGAGCTCCAGCGCCCAAGTCCGCACATCCCACCTCAATCCTCCCTAATCATGTCAGGAGCGGGAGGCAGGTGGATGGCCTCCTCCGTCACGGAGGGGCATATCACAAGACTGCGGGAGGCCGGATATTTGTCCGGCGACATCGCGCACAGGCTGCCCGACGCGGGGCAGCTCATCCCAACCCCCAGGCCCCATGAGAGGGTGGTGTTTCTCCCCCACTTCCTCCGCGGACAAGGTTTTCCACTTCACCCATTTATCCGGGGGCTCATGTTCTACTACGGCATGGACTTCCATGACTTGGCCCCGAATTTCGTCCTCAACATCTCGGCGTTTATCGTCGTGTGCGAGGCCTTCCTCTACATCCAGCCCCACTTAGGCCTATGGCTGAAGACCTTTAATGTCAGGCCGAAGGTTGTGGGCGGCAGTCAAGCGGAGTGCGGAGGCGCCATGGTTGGCAAGATGGCCAAAGTCCTATGGCTCGAGGGCTCCTTTGTGGAGACAATAAAGGTGTGGCAATCGGGGTGGTTCTACATCACCGAGCCATGCGACCCTGAATGGGTGGCAGCCCCCGAATTCAGATCTAGCTTCCCCATACGGCTCTCGTCATGGAAAGATACGGGCCTGAAGTGGGGGGATTCGGACGAACTATTCGGACTCCAAACATGCGTCCGAAACCTCGTGGACAAGAATCTCAGGCTTGTCGACGTAATCCAGGTGATGCTCGTCCACCGGATTCTCCCATGCCAACAGCGGGCCTTCAATTTGTGGGAGCTCGATCCGGCACAACACCGAACCTTGAGCCGGCTCTTCAACACTACGTACGAAGATGCCTGGAAGGTGCTGTTCAAGGGCGCCGAAGCCCCCGCATCCGCTAACAAAGATCGCAGAGATACCGCAAGGCGTCAAGCCGGCGAGGTAAGTTATTTTACCCTTTATGGGACTCTTTTTCCAAAGATTGACTCTATGTGGGATCTAAAAACTCCCTAATCTTTGACAGGACTGGCTGAAGACGTCCGGACAGATTATCTGTCTGGCTCCTTTGCCAGAAGACCCAGCGGACGCCCAATTGACGGGGCTGCTGGCTCCGGTACCCCATGTGGTGCCGGAGAAGAAGGCCAAGAAGGAGGCCACGGGAACTCGAAGGAGCTCCCGACGCCAGTCTTGTCGATTCTCAAGCAGAATCTTCTCTCAAGACGAGGAGGAGGAAGAAGAAGCTTCTCCCCAGCAGGGAGGAGAGGAAAGGAAGGCCGCCTAACCGGGAGGCCGGAGGGTCCAAGAAGGGAAGAACCCTTCCTCCGGACTTCTCCACCAACGTCGATGACGATGAGGAGGATTGGCCAACAAGGGCCAAGCCCCTGGCGAGATCGTAAGTGTCCGGATACCCATGGCTTTTTTATCATTGCATAGTGTTCTCTAATACCAAATCATCATGCAGCCCGCCCAAGGGTGAGTTTGCCGCTTCGACAAGCGGGTCCCTGAGTTCGTCAGAAATGGAGAGTACTTCACTTCCGACCGCCTCCTCACCTCACGCCCCGAACGACGCTGCGGTGGGGCCCCAAGAGGGGCTTGGTCAAGAGGAAGTGGCGCAGGAGGCGCCACAAGGCAACCTCCGGACTCGGTAGCGCGTGGGGGCAAGACCCTCAGGGCTCCAAGCCCGACCCTTGTCTGGACTCCATGCCGGAACCTTCACGGTTTCGAGTTCGGTAAGCAGTCCTTCAGAAGAAGGGTAAGACGCCAGTGTCCTCCGTCCCAACCGGAGGCACCGGATAGCATCTTGGAGGCGCTTAATAAGCGCCTCCATCGAGGAGGAGCACCAAGATTGTTATGAGTCCGGTGATCCGGACAGTTCGACCAGCCAAGAGCGGGCTGACGAAGCCTGTACCAGCCTTCTAACAGGCTTTGAGGTAAGTTTAGAATATGTAAAATATTACCGCATAGACAGGTAGCCTGATGCTTAGTTCGGTGTTCGGAAAGAAAAGCCGGACTAAGGATCTAAAAAGATATACACAGGAGTCTAACATAAGTGTGTCAATATGGGAATGCAGGTTGCGCTGCTGACCTCTGCCGCACTGACTGCGGAGGTCAATGCATTTAAGCAAAGCCTCGAGCGGTCCGAGAACGAGCTCGGCCAAGCCAAGAAGCAGCTCGATGACAAGGAAGGCAAGTAGTACCTTATTAAAGAAATACCTTATAGAAAAGGTTTCGGTTGCAAAAAATAACAGGAATAACATGGGTCATGCAGGGGCCACGAACGAGGTGGCGACCCTGAAGGAAACGGTGTCCATGGCCAAAAACAAAGCGGCTGCGGAATGTACCGAGCGAGAGAAGGGGGAGGCGCAGCTGGCCAAGGTACGGCAAGAGCTCCAAGCTCTCGTGGAAAAACACGAGAGTTTGGAGCGCGACTCGAAGACTCGAGAGTCCGAGCTCGCCTCGGCTCTTGACAGTGCCAAAGCTGCTAAGGCCGAGGCCCAAAAAGCCCCCCAAGAAATTGAATCATTAAAGAAGATAGCGGCGGGTAAGGAATTCTTTATGCAAAGCAAGCATGTGAAAGTGAATTACCTATTACTTACCCAGATTCGGAGCTCTCCAGGAGCATTCGCAGATTTGCCCCGTAGTGTATCTGATGCTGCCGCATTATACCGCGCCAAGGAGGGGAGCTCAACGAAAAAGGTGTTCTGGTCTCAGTATACTGAGGACGGACAACCGGTGCCCCTGAGCGACCAGCTGAAGCAGCTGGTCGAGCTCCACAAGGTCGCCGAATAGGCCATGAAGGGCCTGATAGCGCGGCTGTGGCCATTGGAAGCCATGCCTGGGAGCTACTTCGGCTTAGTGCAGCGGCTGGTGGACGCCTGTCCACGGATTGAGGTCATCAAGCGCTCCGTTTGCATTGAAGGAGTCCGTCGGGCCCTTGCCCGTGCTAAAGTGCACTGGGGCAAGCTGGATGCGGAGAAACTTGTGACGGACGGGCCACCGAAGGGCAAGAAGCATCGCACGCCCGAAATGTACTATGAGGGCCTCCTGAAGGGTGCCCGCCGAATAGCGGATGAGTGCTCCAAAGATGTAATTTTTTAATAGGCTCGCATTTGTTACCCTGTATGATGAAAACTTGTTCATATGCGCTAAGCAACGCTTGTTAATTTAAAATATTACCTTCTGTGCGGCTATTTATCAAATTTGAGAGATGGCAAGTCGTTGGCTTCAGCCCCCATGCCACGAGTCTTTGGGGTGTTCGGGATAAACTTGAGTGCTCTTGTTCCCATTCTTGGGTCCATCTAGGGAGGCGCTCATCACAACGAACAAGGCAACCGGACTTATGATGCTTGAACACTCTCACTTAGCCATAGAATTCTAATTTTAAATTTCGGGGAAGCCCCTAGTATTCGGAAGACCGAGTTCGGGGCGCTATCCACGCCTTGGCTGGACAATTACGGTTCCTCGCTCTAAGCGGCATAAGTCTTTAGGGACCCGAAAGAACCTCTCGAACACCGACCGGCTCTCGCCCTATCATGACGGTCAGTTTTAGCTTTCTCCACTGAGGTGCTCGACCCAGATCAACTGGGGCACAATCATAGTGGTTCTCCCGGTGCTACCTTAGCCGATATAACGGAACGTAAGGTACCAAAACACGGGGCCGGCAAACCCAACTATTGACCCAAGACATGATTCGGAGCCGATTCATATAATGCTATAAGTTCGGGTGCCGCACTTGTGAAAGTGTTCGGACTTATCACACCATAATTTTGGGGTACTTAAGCCCCTGGTGTATTGGCCGTACCAAAGTGTACGGTTGCAACATGTCATGAAATGAACATATGTATAGATAAAGGAAGTAGAGCAATAATAAGCAAGAGCTATGTATTGTTTATTCAAAAAGGTACTGCAATGAAAGCAGAACGATACAAATAGTGCGATAAGCAAGGGATGGGACTATCTAACATGTCCCCCTCCAGGGGTAAGCTGCGGGATGGTATGTAAAACAGGTATAATGCTCGTAATAGAGACCACATGAACACTTGACGTGGCTTTCGCTTCGGCTGTTGCATCGTGAGTTCGGCGATTCTAGTGCAGACAGGACTTCGAGAGGCGAGTCACGAAAGTAAGAAAAAGGAAGCAAAGAAAAGAAAAAGAAAAGAATGACACAATCGGGGCCCACAGTGCGGTTGAGACGCATTCCGGGCGTGCCGTGGTCGTGCCCCTCCCCATATGCCCATGGTATCTCCAGAGCGTAATTATGTACGCGTAATACTAGCTTCACAATTTCGCGAGGGCTGGGGTTGGGGCCGGATTGCTACGTGTATTTGAATCGTGCCAGATGGTCTTGTTTTAGGTTACTCCGGGCGCGCTTGACAGTGTCCGGACGCTTAGTGGCCGGACTCGAGAATTGCCGCGAGGGCCGCCATGTGCTCCTCCGTACGGAGAGAGCGTTCGGTGTTTCCATTGACCGTTATTACTCCTCGAGGGCCTGGCATCTTGAGCTTGAGGTATGCGTAGTGCGGAACCGCATTGAACTTTGCAAATGCGGTTCGTCCGAGCAGTGCATGATAGCCGCTGCAGAATGGGACGATGTCGAAGATTAACTCTTCGCCGGAAGTTATCCGGGATCCGAAGACCACTTCGAGTGTAATGGCGAGCCCGCATAACTGGCCTCTACACCCGGTATGACGCCTTTAAAGGTCGTCTTTGTAGGTTTAATCCTTGAGGGGTCTATGCCCATTTTGCACACTGTACCCTGATAAAGCAGGTTCAGGCTGCTGCCGCCGTCCATCAGGACTCTGGTTAGGTGAAATCCGTCAAAAATTGGGTCAAGAACCAATGCGGCGAAACCTCCGTGACGAATGCTAGTGGGGTGGGCCCTTCGATCGAAGGTGATCGGGCAGGAAGACCATGGGTTGAACTTTGGGGCGACTGGCTCCATCGCATATACGTCCCTTAGTGCACGCTTCCGCTCCCTTTTGGGTATGTGGGTTGCATATATCATGTTCACCGTCCGCACTTTTGTAGGAAAACCCTTCTGCCCTCTATTGTTCGGCGGCCGGGGCTCTTCCTCTTCATCGCTATGCAGCCCGTTGTCATTGAGTTCGGCACTTAACTTGCCTGCTTGCTTGAACACCCAACAATCCCTGTTGGTGTGATTGGCTTGTTTTTCGGGGGTGCCATGTATCTGGCACAAGCGATCGAGTATTCGGTCCAAGTTGGACGGGCCCTGGGTATTTCTTTTGAATGGCTTCTTCCGCTGACCGGGTTTAGAGCCTTTGAATCCGGCATTGACGGCCGTATCTTCAGTATTATCGCCGTTAATACAGCGCTTGTTCTTGTTTCGACGCGGCCTGCCATTGCTGTCCTTGGTATCCGAACTATCAGGATGTTTGGCCAAGTTGTTGCTTCGAGCTAGCCAACTGTCCTCTCCCGCACAAAAGCGGGTCATCAGTGTTGTGAGGGCTGCCATGGATTTTGGCTTTTCCTGTCCTAGGTGCCGGGTAAGCCACTCGTCGCGGATGTTATGTTTGAAGGCTGCAAGGGCCTCTGCATCCGGACAGTCAACGATTTGATTTTTCTTTGTTAGGAACCGTGTCCGTAATTGTCCGCCGATTCTTCCGCTGCTGAATTATGTGGCTAAGGTCATCGGCGTTCGTGGTCGCACATATGTGCCCTGGAAGTTATCAAGGAATGCGGCTTCCAGGTCCTCCCAACAACCAATTGATTATGTTGGCAAGCTGTTGAGCCAATGCCGAGCTGGTCCTTTAAGCTTGACAGGGAGGTATTTGATGGCATGTAGATCATCACCGCGGGCCATGTGGATATGGAGGAGATAATCCTCGATCCAGACCGCAGGATCTGTGGTACCATCGTATGATTCGATGTTTACGGGTTTGAAACCCTCGGGGATTTGATGATCCATTACTTCATCTGTGAAGCATAGTGGGTGTGCGGCGCCTCTGTATTGGGCTATATCACGACGTAACTCATATGAGCTTTGTCTACTGTGTTCGGCCCGGTTGGGTTTGCTGTATCCGGCGCGACGGTAATCATCCCGTGTCGTTGGGCGCCCACGCGATCCGTAGATCGATCTTGTATATTTTGCCTTGTCCTCCAATATATCTCGCAAGTCCAGCGCGTTTTCCCGTGCCTTGGTACTTTTTGAGCGGCGTCGGGGTGTGGCTTGAGCGGAGGGCCGAGAGGCTTCTCTGTCGCGACCACGGGGTGGCCGGTCTTCCATGTCGTGCGCTGGTGACTTGGGTGCTTCCTCCTCAGATCGAGGCAACGGCCTGCGTTTGGGGTAGCTTTTGGAGGCGTTCGAGTTCATACTCTTGGCTGCAAGGACTTGATCCATCTGTCACCTAGCAGGTCTTGGTCAGCTCTAAGTTGTTGCTGCTTTTTCTAGAGGCTGCTTGCCATGGCTATAAGCCTGCGTTTGAAACGCTCTTGTTCGGCGGGATCCTCAGGCACGACAAATTCGTCGTCGAGGAGGCTTGCCTCATCTTCGGAGGGAGGCGCATAATTATCGTCCTCGACCTCTCTTTCTTCCGCACTGTCGTGCGGACTTGCTGCTCCCTCCTCCTGCGCTGAGTGCTGCTGGAGGGGGTTGTCTTCGGTACTGTCCGGGGTGTTGTTATCTCCCGTGTCGGAATCGCTGTTTTTGCTGTGGTGGGATTTAGAGCGGCGCCACTGACGTCGGCGCTTCGGTTGCTTCTTGGAGAGGTCATCCTCCGTTGTTCCATCGCTGTTCCCATCTTTTGAGATGTCCACCATGTATATGTCATATGACGAGGTGGCCTTCCAGTGCCCTGTAGGCGCTGGGTCTTGGTCGTCTCCGGCATCGTCGTCCATACCGTCGATGTCTTCGGAGTCGAGGTCGAGCATGTCAGTTAAATCATCGAAAGTGGCTACAAAGTGGGTGCTGGGTGGGCGTTGAATTTCTTGGTCGTCCATATCCGAACCTTCCTGTCCGTAATCCGGGCAGGGCTCTCCGGATAAAGAGAGAGACTTTAGTGAATTCAGGATGTCGCCAAAGGGCGAGTGCTGAAAGATGCCCGCGGCAGTGAACTCCATGACCAGCGCCCAATCGGATTCGATTGGCAGGGGCGCGGAGGGTTCAGAGTCCGGAGAGGAGTCCGGCACCCTGGAGTCGAGGTCTTCGCAAAGGACCGGGATGGAGTTCGGCTCAATCGCCGTCGAGATTGTAGCCCCCGAGGCGGTGTCCAAACACTCATCCTCGATCGGGGAATGCGGCTCCGGATTAAGGGTCGGAGCGGATGCCGGTGCGGCCTCCGGGGCACTGTTCGGTTGTAGAGCTAGATCATGCCCATCGAGACAATGCGGCACGCTTGGCTGCGGCTCGAATCGGCCGAAGATCAAGTCTCCGCGTATATCGGCGGTATAGTTCAAACTTCCAAATCTGACCTGATGGCCAGGGGCGTAGCTTTCGATCTGCTCCAGATGGCTGCCGAATTGGCAGCTGATGCAAAGCCGCCCGAATCTGAAGATCTGTCCGGGAGAAAAGTCTCACCACGGACCGCGTCGTTGTTGATGATCGAAGGAGCCATCGGGCCTATCGGTGGCGATACGGAGGAACTCTCAATGAAAGCACCAATGTCGGTGTCAAAACCGGCGGATCTCGGTAGGGGGTCCCGAACTTTGCGTCTAGGCGGATGGTAACAGAGGAGACAAGGGACACGATTTTTTACCCAGGTTCGGGTCCTCTCGATGGAGGTAATACCCTACTCATGCTTGATTAATATTGATGATATGGGTAGTACAAGAGTAGATCTACCACGAGATCAAGGAGGCTAAACCCTAGAAGCTAGCCTATGGTATGATTGTTGTTCGTCCCACGGACTAAAACCCTCCGGTTTATATAGACACCGGATAGGTTAGGGTTACACAGAGTCGGTTACAATGGTAGGAGATCTACATATCCGTATCGCCAAGCTTGCCTTCCACGCCAAGGAAAGCCCATCCGGACACGGGACGTCTTCAATCTTGTATCTTCATAGTCTTGGAGTCCGACCGTGATGATAGTTCGGCTATCCGGACACCCCCTGGTCCAGGACTCCCTTAGTTATCCTTTCTGATCGATCTATTCAAGAGTCCTTAGTTAAATAACATGAAGCTATTCTTTCCGTTTTATCTATCATAGATTTCATACTAGAATAACACCTTAAGACACAAATCAACCAAAACCCTAATGTCACATTATTGGTGCGGGGACGACACCTATGGGATCAGAAGAATCCCTACTACGGTTGCGGGGCGCGGGGTCGTGAGAAGAGCGGATCAAACAGATAGCACACAGGTTCTTTATCCAGGTTCGGGCCGCGAGGATGCGTAAAACCCTACTCCTGCTTTGGTGGTTTGTTTATCTGTGTTCTTGAACTAGCAATGGGGCGTGAGGAGCTCCAAAAAGCTGAATCCTCCTCCTGGTCGCCTTGGGCCTCCTTTTATAGGGAAAGGGGTTGCCACAGTGGCACACAGGAGGTGGAAAGGGTACAGTGATGCGAGTCTATCCCTCGCATGACATGACAAGGCGCATTTAATGCGTCTTGCTTAGGTGTCCTTGCTTTATCGGGGACGGGGGAGAGCCATGTCTCGTCCGTCGCCGCTCCCTTTCGTGTCGACACGCGCCCTGGCCAGCGGTGCCCGTGGTGCCATGTAAGCAGGTAGGCAGCTGAGGTGGCGCAGCGGTGGGTCTCCACGAAGGTCCGCTTGCCGCCACGCAGGTGCCTGCCCAACTGGTTGGGTCGGCAGCTGCATGCGAACTGCGGTGAAGGTTTGATTGGCGTGGGCCCGATGGCGGCCCTACGGGTGTCCTTGGCAAGGGCCTTGCCGTAGCCCCGGCAAGGGTCTTGCCGGGGCCCCGACAAGGGTATTGCCGTGGCGCCTGCTGTCATCCCCGGCAAGGATCTTGCCGGGGGCCTTGTGGTCCTCCTTGGCTGGGATCCCACCAAGGGTCGTCATCTTCTATAGTGTGTATCTGATCTTGAATGTCTTCACAAAGATCTGCATGCCACCACGGGGATGTCTCCCGAATCCTTGCCCCATGGGGGCAGTGGACTCAAGGGTGATTCGCTCCGTAGGTGTGGGGTGAGCCGCCCCGGCAAGGGCCTTGCCGGGTTTGCTAAAACCGCCCCCCGGCAAGGATCTTGCCGGGGGAGTCCGCTTCGTCCCCTTTGCTCTTTGTGCTCTTGGTCTTGGCATCGTTCCGCTCCTTTCAAGCTTCGTCCTTACCTTGGCTCACCTCCCTTGCCTTGCTCAGTGCGGTGGTGTCCGTGGCTCAGACTGCCCGTGCACAGTTATAGGGGTACAAAAAGTGTACCCCTCTTTTTGTACACCGACAGAGCCCCGGCCTGGGCCACACGTAAGCGCAATCGCGTCGTTGGGCTAGGCCCAAAAACGGTGCGCGGGCAGGCGGGGTGGTTTTTACCGCGGTAAGTCTCTTCGCGCACTGCGCTTCCCATGCCTCCCGTGCGTGGCTCGGCGTGGGGAGGCGTGCGTGACGTGGGCGGCATGCGTGGGGCTGAGCTCTGCGCGCATGCGTCACGTCGTAGTAAAGGGGGCGGTTCGCGCCTTCCCCATAAACGGAGGGAGGCGTGGAGGCGCGGCCCATTCTTGAACGGGCCGGGCGTGGTCTTCAGGCGTCCACTCCCCACGATCACGGGGTGGGGAGAGGTCGCCTCCTGTCGCCTCGGTCCCGCATGCCTGCCACGTGGTTCTCATGCGCTTGGGGTGGCGAACGGTGGAGGCGGGAAACCGGTCGCC
This sequence comes from Aegilops bicornis, assembly GCA_021605145.1. Classification (NCBI taxonomy): domain Eukaryota; kingdom Viridiplantae; phylum Streptophyta; class Magnoliopsida; order Poales; family Poaceae; genus Aegilops; species Aegilops bicornis. The sequence continues at coordinate 773,315,522 of CM038675.1, forward strand.
GCGGGCGGGCAGCGGTTGGTCCCGATTACTGCGCCTTCCACGTCTTGATTGGCTGAGCGGGGCGGCCGAGCCCCCACCCCGTTCCTTTATAAAGAGCGGGGGGGGGGGGGGGGTGGACGGCGTCCAGCACTCTTCCATCTTTACCTTCCTTCAGCTTCTACTCCCCCTCCCTCCATCCGCCATGGAGAGAGGGAATCCTGGTCCTTCAACGGTGGCGGCAAGGGTCGCCGCTCGACAACGTGTCCTTCCTTCTCCTTCACCTGCGGTGGCAGAGCCAGCTGCGAGGGGAAGGGGGAGGGGGCGAGGGCGCGGGCGAGGCCGTGGGCGAGGCCGAGGCGCTCAGGGAAGAGGAGAACGGGGCGGCGCGCCGGTCTCGCCTCCGCCAGTAGTTCCTCCCCCCATAGAGGGCCATGTTGGGGATGACCCTTGCGAGTTCTTCGTCAGGCTGCGCCGGCCGCCTCGCCGTCGCCTTCGTCTCCCGACTCCATTCACGAGCGAGATGGAGCTGGATCCGCCGGAGTCATTGCGGTTGCACATGAGGGGCTGTTGGATCAGTGGTACGCGAGTTTGCGTCGACTTTCCAGCCCCTCACGTGATGTATCTTGGTCGAGCGTAGAAGATGTTCACTCACATCCACCGCTCGACGGCGGGGCTCACTCTCCATTTCAAGCTGATGGAGGGCGGCCTCCTCTTCGTCAAGGTCTTCGGGTGCTTCGACACTCGGGCAAGGTGCTGCATGGAGAGCTCTTCTGATAGCGAAGACTCCTCCTCGAGCGGGAGTGGCGAGGAGGACAGCGGCAGCAACGACGAGGGTAGCAGGCGGCAGGATGACGGGTCCGACTAGGTGTCGGGCGCCGCTCCGTGCGGCACCGGCGACCCCATCATCCGTGTCGCCGGCTTCCTGAACTTCTCGGGGTCGTCTCCTTGGGCGGCTGGCGTTGGGAGGCTGCGGAAGAGGAAGAGGGCGGGCGGCAAGGCCGTCAAATCGGAGTACGCGGGCACCGACGCGTGCTGACGTCCTGCCGCCTCGTCTTCGAGCTCTGCTTCTGGTGTCGCCATCACCATCCAGCCTTCGGACGGCCACCGAGATGTTCTCTTGGTGTCTCCTGCCACTCATAGCCCGCCTAGGTGCCCCTTTTGCCCTTTTCGCCTCCTTGACCTGCCTCCTGAGGAGAGGGACAAGAGAGGGGTTACGGGCACCTTATGTCTTTTAAGTTTGTAAGCCTTTGGGCCTTAGCTGAATTTAAAACTTGTAATCCCATCATTCATGTTTTTCATTCCCCATGGGCTGTACTTGAGTGGAATGTTTTTAATGAAAAAGGGATGCTTGTCGGGTCATTTGTTTGTGGTAGAACCCACGACAAGGAGTAAATCCTTGATATCTCTAAGATAAACATTTCCTTGCCCGGCAACAGGCCCTGCCGTCTTCCCACTTCACTCGACCTTTCTCACGCTTTTGGCGGAGGCAGGGATGAGGTGGGTTCAGGCTCCTCGTTTCATCCTTTTGCTGCCGCGACTACGACCAAACCTGGCCCCAGGAACGAGCCCTAGAGCCTAGAGTTTTAGGGGAGCATGGTAGCTTTGGGAAAAAACAAGGTTTCACATACCTCAGTCCATAAGGGAATGCATGATAAGGGATGAAGAACTTATCTGAAGCTGTAGCCCCCGGCAACTCTGGTTTGCCGTGGGTGAATCTTTGCACTTGCAGCCCACGACAATACTGGCTTGCCGGGGTCTAGATGCCGGTCTGCCCCTCTTCTCTTTTTCGTCCTCAAGTGATCCGGCAAGGATATCTGAAGTCCTATGAACCAAAGAAGACAAACGAATGGCAAAGAGACGCACACTGGACCTCTAAGCTAGGGGTTAGTCGCCGCTAAGCACTATCAACCCTAACCAAGGACGAGACTCGACCTAGCATGCATGCTATAACTGAGGGTGCTAGCGCTTCATTTATTTATACTCAGGGTCTACGCCTGGCTTTGTACAAAGGGTTATATGCATCATCGGCAATGCTTGTACAAACGGTGGCTTGCCGGGGGGCCCGGCAAGCTGCGCCTCACGGGTAAAACTTGCGAAGATGCTCAATGTTCCTGGAGTTACTCACCGGAACAGCATCTTCGGTCTCCAGGCGGACTGCGCCGGGCCTGGTGACTCATATTACACGATAAGGGCCTTCCCACTTTGGTGTCAACTTGTTGGAATTCTTGGCCGACTGAATGCACCGAAGGAAAAGGTCGCCTTCCTCAAGGCTTCGGGCATGAACCTTGCGGCTATGGTAGCGGCGCAAGGCTTGCTGGTAGCATGCTTGCTCTCTGACCGCCGAAGACGATCTTCCTCAAGGAGCATTGCGTCATCTTGCCGCATGATTGCTCTTGCTCAAGCTCGTCTTAAGCGAGCACTCGAGGTGACACGTATATGAGTTCGATGGGAGAATCGCTTACGCCCGTATACCAGGGCAAAAGGTGTCTGGCCGGTGGCTCGATTTGGTGTCGTTCTGATCGACCAAAGAACCGCCGGCAACTCATCAATCCAGCGCCTTCCACTCTTGTGCAGCCTGTCAAAGGTCTTGGTCCTTAAGCCTCGCAGTACTTCAACATTTGCCCTCTCAGCTTGACCATTGCTTCGCGGGTGAGCAACAGAAGTGAAACAGACTTTGCTGCCGAGGTCTTGGGTATATTGCATGAAGGTGCGACTTGTGAACTGTGTGCCGTTGTCGGTAATAACCATGTTGGGCACGCCAAAACGGCACACTAGTCCCTCGAAGAATTTGAGGGCTGACTGAGATGTGACCTTCCTCACTGCCTCCACTTCTGGCCACTTTGTGAACTTGTCGATCGCAACGTACAAGTACTCAAAGCCCCCGACAGCGCGGGGGAAACGGCCCAGTATGTCGAGCCCCCGGACCGAGAAGGGCCAGGAGAGAGGAATGGTTTGAAGGGCTTGAGCTGGCTGATGAAGCTTCTTTGAATGGAACTGACACGCTTCTCACCTGGTGACTAGTGTCGTCGCATCCTGGAGGGCGGTGGGCCAGAAGAAGCCTTGCCGAAATGCCTTGCCGGCAAGGGCCCTTGACCCAATGTGGGAGCCACACATGCCTCCGTGTATCTCCGCCAACAGCTCCAGTCCTTCCTATCGAGGGATACACTTCAATTTCACACCGTTCGGCCTCTTTCTGTACAGGACGTCATCGACGAACTGGTACATGGTAGAGCGACGGGCTACTTTTTCCGCTTCTTCCTGCTCCTCAGGAAGTTAACCTGTTTGGAGGAATCGGACGGTATGTTGTGCCCACGCTGGAGCCTGGGGCTCGACGGCGAGGACTAAAGGCATCTCTTCCGCTATAGGGGCGGCTGCCTCGATGGCAAGAGCTTGACGCTCCGCCGGATCCAGTCGTCCTGTGGCAGGCTCAGTATCCCCGGCAACATCCTTGTCGGCGGCTCCGGGGAGCTCGACGGGAAAGTACTTGTCGGGCCCTGATTTCCTCCTCTTATTCTGCTCTGCTGATGGATCAACGGATGGCTGAGTTAACTGAAGCACAAAGGTACCTGGTTCAACAGGTAGCTTGACGGCACCGCGTTTTGACAGGTAATCAGCAATATCGTTCTCCGCTCGGGGAACGTGTTCAGCCTGTATACCGTCGAAACGCTCTTCCAGCTTTCTCACTTCATCGACGTAGGCCTTCATCAACGGGCTCTGGTAATCCTTGTTGACTTGCTTGACGACAAGCTGCGAGTCCCCCCCGACGATGAGTTTCTTGATTCTGACGAACGCCGCGATCCTAAGACCGGCAAGCAGCCCTTCGTACTCTGCCGTATTGTTGGTTGACACCTCCCTAGGGAAGTGCATCTGGATCACGTACTTGAGGTGCTCTCCGGTGGGCGCGACAAGCAGTACGCCAGCCCTGGCGCCTTGTAAGGAGAAAGCTCCATCAAAGTACATGATCCAATCACAACTTGCCTCCTTGCCGGGGAGAGCAGTCTCTTGGGCTTCTTCGTCAGGCGTTGCGGTCCATTCCGCAATGAACTCCACTAGAACTCGGCTCTGAATCGTCGAGTGCTTTCAAACTTGAGGCCAAAGCTGGACATCTCCAGTGCCCATTCCACAATTCTTCCCGTTGCATCCGGATTGTGCAATATCCGTTGTAGAGGGAAGCGAGTGACGACAGTGATCTCGTGTGCCTGGAAGTAGTGACGCAGCTTCCTCGAGGCCATAAGAAGGCCGAAGAGCAGTTTCTGCACGCCGGAGTACCTTGATCTAGCCCCCTACAGGAGGGAACTAACAAAGTAAACCGGGTGCTGCATCATTTTCTTCTTCGGCGGGACCTCAACTGGTTGTGTCGTCTCTGCATTGGTGGTGTCGGGCTCAGCCGCTGCCATCGCCTCGTCGTCAACCTCTCTCTGCGCCACCAGTGCGGCGCTGACCACCTGGTCCGTTGCCGCCAGGCATAGCAGCAATGGCTCCTGTGGCCTAGGCCCAACTAGTATTAGTGCGGAGGAGAGGTACTTCTTCAAACCTTGCAATGCTGCTTCGTCTTCTGGCGTCCACTCCATCGGGCCCGCCTTTTTCAGGATCTTGAAAAAGGGAAGGCGCCTTCAGCAGAACTTGAAATGAACCTGCCCATGGCGGCGATGCAACCAGCAAGCCGACGCACATCTTTGATTCGCTTGGGTGCTTCAATCTGCTCTATAGCTTTGATTTTGTCCGGATTGGCCTCTATCCCATGTTGTGACACCAAGAACCCGAGAAGCTTGCCAGACGGGACGCCAAAGACGCACTTCTCAGGGTTCAGCTTGAGATTGATCTTGCGCAGGTTTGCAAATGTTTCTTGCAAATCCGGTATGAGGGTTGCCCTGTCCTTGGTTTTGACCACTATGTCGTCCATATAAGTTTCCATATTTCTATGGAGCTGGGGTTCAAAACCAATCTAGACTGCCCTTGCAAACGTCGAACCAGCACTCTTCAACCCGAAAGGCATCTGCATGAAACAATACGTACCACATGGGGTGATGAATGCTGTTTTCTCTTCGTCTTCTCTTGTCATGAAGATCTGGTGGTAGGCGGAGTAGGCCTCGAGGAATGACAACAGATCACACCCAGCAGTGGAGTCAACAATCTGGTCGATGTGTGGCAACGGGAAGGGGTCTTTAGGACAAGCCTTATTGATATTTGTGTAATCAATACACAGTCTCCACTTCCCATTTGCCTTGCGCACCACGACCGGATTGGCCAACCATGTTGGATGGAGCACTCCTCTTACCAAACCTGCTGCTTCTAGTTTCCGGATCACTTCTGTGATGAACTCTTGTCGTTCCAAAGCTTGCTTTCTGACCTTCTGCTTGACGGGCCGTGCATGAGGGCAGACAGCAAGGTGGTTCTCAATCACCTCCCTGGGAACACCGGGGATGTCGGAAGCTTGCCATGCAAACACATCGACATTCGCCCGCAGGAAGGTGACGAGCGCGTCTTCCTATTTGTCGTCAAGGGTGGAGCTTATGGTAAAAGCCCCTCCCGTGTCGTCCTCATTAACAGAAACCTTCTTCGTTCCTGGCGGTATGGCCCTGGGCTTCTTGTTTCCGCCGGTGGAGCTCTCCGGCACGTCCTCAACGGCAGCGCTACACTCCGAAGAGGTGCTCTTGCCGGAGTGGGTGCCCGAGGTCTCACCGGTCTTCTTCTTCTTCTCCCCCCCCCCCCCCCGGGGTCCCAGCGGCAGGAGCAAGTGCCCTAGTGGCGGCAGCTGCTGCGACTGCTTGCTGGTATAGTTGGTCAGCGCAAATCAGCGCATCTTTCTTGTCGGAGGGGATGGTGATGATCGTCACAGGTCCTGGCATCTTCAGGGTGTTGTAGGCGTAGTGTGACGCCACCATGAACTTGGCCAGCGCTGGGCGGCCAAGGATCCCGTTGTAGGGCAAGGGGATCTTGGCAACATCGAACACGATCCTCTACATCCCCGAAGTTCAGGTCGCTTCCAAAGGTCACGGGCAGCGTGACCTTTCCCTTGGGTTGGCTTCTTCCCGGGTTGACCCCCTGAAACGTGCCCGTCTCTTCGAGGTCTCCATCAGGAATCTGCAGTTTCTCGACCACGGCAGGCGAGATCAAGTTCAGACCGGCCCCGCCATCGACTAGCATCTTGAGGTTGCGTATTGTTGGTGAAACCAACAATGGCAAGCACCCGACCGCAGTAGTACGATCAGGGTGATCCTCAGTGTAAAAAATGATAGGTGTGCTGGACCACTTCAGCGGCCTTTGGGCATCGAGCAGCGGCTCGCCACTTTGTAATCTCGCGCGCCTTTATTAAGCCGGGCGGTGAGAAGTATGCGAGGCGCCACCGTCGGCCTTTATCGCCTCTGTAGCTTTCGAAACTCTTGGTCGCCGGATTCGTCATCCTCTTCGTGATCGTCGTCTTACGGCTTTACATCACGGCCCGGCGGCCTCTCCTGTTGCTTATCCTTGCATGACGGCCCGCCTGGTAAATCACGCTTCTTGCCGGACCCCTCAGCACCGTCTGGGCCCTTCTCCTTGTCCCGCCTCTCATACTCAGCCCTCTGCTTCTCAACGAGGAGCTCAACCTGTCGGCAGTCCTAGAGAGCATGGCCTTTGGTGCGATGGATCTTGGAGTATCGCTTGTTGGAGTTTCCTGGCTTCTCGGCAGCCGCCAAGGCCCAGCAGGCGACACATCTGGCAACCTCCTTGTCGGGGTCATCTGCCTTGGTTTTCTTGGTGGAGCCGGCGTGATCAGATCCCTCGATGGCAAGCACGGCTTTTCCTTTGCGCTTCCTGTTGCGGCGCCGGCCTTTCTTCGCCTGGGCGGCAATATCCTCATCTGAGGAGTCGATTTCCATGCCGGGATCTTCGCTGGGGTACTTCCTTCCCTCTTCAGCTCGGGCACATTTGTCAGCAAGAACATAGAGTTCTGCTACATCTCTCCCCTTGTTCATTGCCAGCTCTTCGCGCATCTTGCGGTTACGCATGTTCTGATGGAACGCGCTGATGATGGCGGCAGGTGAACATCAGGGATATTGTATTGTACCCGGCTGAACCTCTGTATGTACTTGCGGAGACTCTCGCCTCCCTTCTGGGGAATGACGTGCAGGTCGCTTGCTTGGCCATGGGCTTGGTGGCCTCCAGTAAAGGCGCCCACGAACTCATGGCACAAATCCAACCAGGAGGAAATAGAGTCTACCGGCAAGTGCATCAACCATGACATGGCGTTGGGTTTAAGGGCTAACGGAAAGTAATTCGCAAGCACCTTAACGTCGCGGGCTCCGGCAGCTTGCATTGCGATGGTGTAGACGCTGAGGAACTCGGACGGGTGGGTCTTGCCACTGTACTTTTCGCCTACGTCGGGTATGAAGGTGCGGTGAGTGGGCCACTGGAACTGCCGCCGCTCACGGGTAAAAGCCGGACTGCCTACCTCGTAAGGTAGGCCTCCCGGGCTCCCCGGTGCCGGGTGGCTCACAGCAGGCCCTGCTCGCTGTTCGATTGGTGGCGCTCGCGCCGGGCGCCGATAGTGGTTCGGCGTCGTCATGTTCTCGTTCGAAGAACTTGGCGCTGGTCACGATGGTCAGCGGGTCGGACGATGCTACGGAGATCTCGTCGCTGTAACGTCGCGACAGCTGGCGTCCGTGACGGGCGAGGAGGACGCGAGTGCACCGTGGTTGCGGCGCCACCGGCTCTCCTGCCACTGGTGCGTGGGACTCCGTCGGAGCGTCGACCCGGGGGCTCCACCGGACTCGGTTCGTCTTTGTTGGCCACCGCAACAAGGCTTCGGATAGTGGCTCTCCATTCATCGAGTTTCCCCGTAGTGGGAGGAAAATCGAGGAGCAACTGCGCGCGCGCCAGGGCTTCTGCTGGCGTTGGTCGCACCGAAACCTGCACGGATCGCGACACGCTTCGACTTCTAACCATGTCAGAAGGAGCTCTATCACGACCCCGCGGTCGCATGCCATCTTCACCAGCGCCTCGGCGAGCGGGAAGGTCTTCTAAATCCCGGGACTGGCGCTCGGGGCTCTTTCCGCGGCGACGCCCGGGGCCCTCGGCGTGATTACGCCGCTCGTCACGCGCCGCCTGAGAAGAGCGCGCCGTCGGCGCCGGCGTGGGAATCTCGGAAGCCCTCGCGTCGCCTCCGAGCGGGGTGGCAGCGATCTTGGAAGGACCTGCGCCACCCGCGGAGGGCCTGGCTCCGTCTATGGATTTGGCAGCGTGAAGCCCGTTACCAGGCGCACGAACATCGCCGCCTCCCAAACTTCGGCTGCTGGGACGGTGTTGGTGTTCGCAAGCGGCACCCCGGGTCCTTTCTGCGACCGGTCTGCTGCTCGCCCGTGTCGGGACGGGATGTCCGGCTTCCGATGGGCCAACCGCCACCGTCATCTTCTTCTTTGGCGCCATGACGATGAAGAAGCGTCGAACTAACTGCTAGAGCTGATTCTCACAAATGCGTCCCCTACCTGGCGCGCCAAAGATGCCGGTGCAGGGACGACACCTATGGGATCACAAGAATCCCTACTACGGTTGCGGGGCGCGGGGTCGTGAGAAGAGCGGATCAAACAGATAGCACACGGGTTCTTTATCCAGGTTCGGGCCGCGAGGATGCCTAAAACCCTACTCCTGCTTTGGTGGTTTATTTATCTATGTTCTTGAACTAGCAATGGGGCGTGAGGAGCTCCAAAAAGCCGAATCCTCCTCCTGGTCGCCTTGGGCCTCCTTTTATAGGGAAAGGGTTGCCACGATGGCAGCGGGGAGGTGGAAAGGCTCTGATGATGCGATTCTATCCCTCGCATTATATGACAAGGCACATTTAATGTGTCTTGCTTAGGTGTCCTTGCTTTATCGGGCACGGGGGAGAGCCCTGCCTCGTCCGTCGCCGCTCCCTTCGATGTCGACACGCCGCATACAGCCAGCGGTGCCCGTGGTGCCATGTAAGGAGGCAGGCAGCTGAGGTGGCGCAACGGTGGGTCCCCACGAAGGTCCGCTTGCCGCCACGCAGGTGCCTGCCCAACTGGTTGGGTCGGCAGCTGCATGCGAACGGCGGTGAAGGTTTGATTGGCGTGGGCCCGATGGCAGCCCTACGGGTGTCCTTGGCAAGGGCCTTGCCGTAGCCCCGGCAAGGGTCTTGCCGTGGCGCCTGCTTTCATCCCCGTCAAGGCTCTTGCCGGGGGCCTTGTGGTCCTCCTTGGCTGGGATCCCGCCAAGGGTCGTCATCTTCTATAGTGTGTATCTGATCTTGAATGTCTTCACAAAGATCTGCATGCCACCACGGGGATGTCTCCCGAATCCTTGCCCCATGGGGGCAGTGGACTCAAGGGTGATTCGCTCCGTAGGTGTGGGGCGAGCCGCCCCGGCAAAGGCCTTTCCGGGTTTGCTAAAACCGCCCCCGGCAAGGACATTGCCGGGGGAGTCCGCTTCGTCCCCTTTGCTATTTGTGGTCTTGGCTTGGCGTCGTTCCGCTCCTTTCGAACTTCGTCCTTACCTTGGCTCACCTCCCTTGCCTTGCTCAGTGTGGTGGTGTCCGTGGCTCAGACTGCCCGTGCACAGTTATAGGGGTACAAAAAGTGTACCCCTCTTTTTGTACACCGACACACCTAGATACTCCAATGTCACCTCAAGTATCCGTGGGCATGATTGTACGATATGCATCACACAATCTCAGATTCATCTATTCAACCAACACAAAGTTCTTCAAAGAGTGCCCCCAAGTTTCTACTAGAGAGTCAAGACGAAAACATGTGCCAACCCCTATGCATAAGTTCACAAGGTGAACCCGCAAGTTGATCACCAAAACACACATCAAGTAGATCACATGAATATCCCATTGTCACCACAGATAAGCATGGCAAGACATACATCAAGTGTTCTCAAATCCTTGAAGACTCAATCCGACAAGACAACCTCAAGGGGAGAACTCAATTCATCACAAGAGAGTAGAGGGGGAGAAACATCATGAGATCCAACTATAATAGAAAAGCTCACGATACATCAAGATCGTGCCGAATCAAGAACACGAGAGAGAGAGAGAGATAAAACACATAGCTGCTGGTAGATACCCTCAGCCCTAAGGGAGAACTACTCCCTCCTCGTCATGGAGAGCGCCGGGATGATGAAGATGGCCACCAGTGAGGGATCCCCCCTCTGGTAGGGTGCCGGAACAGGGTGCCGATTGGTTTTTGGGGGCTACAGAGGCTTGCGGCGACGGAAATCCCGATCTATTGTGGTCCCCGATGTTTTTAGGGTATAAGGACATATATAGGCGAAAGAAGTCGGTCAGGGGAGCCACAAGGGGCCCACAAGGGTGGGGGCGTGCCCAGGGGGTAGGGAGAGCCTCCCTGCCTCGTGGCCACCTCGAAGCTGCCCTGACGTCTACTCCAAGTCTCCTGGATTGCTTCCGTTCCAAAAATAACTCTCCCCAATGTTTCATTCCGTTCAGACTCCGTTTGATATTCCTTTTCTTCGACACACTGAAATAGGCAAGAAAACAACAATTTGGGTTGGGCCTCTGGTTAATAGGTTAGTCCCAAAAATGATATAAAAGTGTAGAGTAAAGCCCATAAACATCCAAAACGGGTAATATAATAGCATGGAACAATCAAAAATTATAGACATTGATAACTCACAAGTGTAGGGGATCGCAACAGCTTTCAAGGGTAAAGTATTCAACCCAAATTTATTGATTTGACACAAGGGGAGCCAAAGAATATTCTTGAGTATTAGCAGTTGAGTTGTCAATTCAACCACACCTGGATAACTTAGTATCTGGAGCAAAGTATTTAGTAGCAAAGTAATATGATAATAAAGGTAACGTAGCAAAAGTAATGTTTTTGGGTTTTGTAGTAGTTGTAACAGCAGCAACGGAAAACTAATAAGCGAAGAACAATATGTGAAAAGCTCGTAGGCAATGGATCAGTGATGGATAATTATTTTGGATGCGATCCCTCATGTAATAGCTATAACATAGGGTGACACAGAACTAGCTATAGTTCATCAATGTAATGTAGGCATGTATTCCGTATATAGTCATACGTCCTTATGGAAAAGAACTTGCATGACATCTTTTGTCCTACCCTCCTGTGGCAGCGGGGTCCTAGCGGAAACTAAAAGGGATATTAAGGCCTCCTTTTAATAGAGAACCGAAACAAAGCATTAGCACATAGTGAATACATGAACTCCTCAAACTATGGTCATCACCGAGAAGTATCCCGATTATTGTCACTTCGGGGTTGTCGGATCATAACACATAATAGGTGACTATAGACTTGCAAGATAGGATCTAGAACACACATATATTCATGAAAACATAATAGTTTCAGATCTGAAATCATGGCACTCGGGACCTAGTGACAAGCATTAAGCATAGCAAAGTCATAGCAACATCAATCTCAGAACATTGTGTATACTAGGGATCAAACCCTAACAAAACTAACTTGATTACATGGTAAATCTCATCCAACCCATCACCGTCCAGCAAGCCTACGATGGAATTACTCACGACGGCGGTGAGCATCATGAAATTGGTGATGGAGGATGGTTGATGATGACGACAGTGACGAATCCCCCTCTCCGGAGCCCCGAACGGACTCCAGATCAGCCCTCCCGAGAGAGATTAGGGCTTGGCGGCGGCTACATATCGTAAAACGCGATGAAACTTTCTCTCTTGTTTTTTTCTCCCCGAACGTGAATATATGGAGTTGGAGTTGAGGTCGGTGGTGGTCTAGGGCGCCCACGAGACAGGGGGGCACGCCCAGGGGGAGGGGGCGCGCCCCCCACCCTCTGTTTGCTCTTGTTGTTGTAAACATGCAAAGCCAGAGTTCAGGTTTCAGCAAATATTATGAACTAACCATACTCACAATAACACTTAGGTCTCACAATTACTCATATCAATAGCATAATCAGCTAGCAAGCCATAATAATAAAACTCGGATGACAACACTTTCTCAAAACAATCATAACATGATATAACAAAATGGTATCTCGCTAGCCCTTTGTGAGACCGCAAAACATAAATGCAGAGCACCTTTAAAGATCAAGGACTGACTAAACATTGTAATTCATGGTAAAAGAGATCCAGTCAAGTCATACCCAACATAAACCAACAATAATGAATGCAAATGACGGTGTGCTCTCCAGTGGGTGCTTTAATAAGAAGGGTGATGACTCAACATAAAAGAAAATAGATAGGCCCTTCACAGAGGGAAGCAGGGATTTGTAGAGGTTCCAAAGCTCGATTTTAAAATAGAGATTGAATAACATTTTGAGCGGCATACTTTTGTTGTCAATGCAACAACTATGAGATGGCTGTATCTTCCATACTACATGCATTATAGGCAGTTCCAAAACAGAATGGTAAAGGTTTATACTCCCCCAACAACCAACAAGCATCAATCCATGGCTTGCTCGAAACAACGATTGCCTCCAATTAACAACAGCCCTGGGGGAGTTTTGTTTAATTGTTTTGATTTGCTTTGATCTTTTTGGATCATGGGACTGGGCATCCCGGTTACCGGCCCTTTCTCGTGAATGAGGAGCGGAGTCCACTCCTCTTGAGAATAACCCACCTAGCATGGAAGATATAGGCAGCCCTAGTTGAAACATGACACTGCTAGGAAAAGGGCTATAGATGATATGAACATTAATGGCGCACCGTGTATGTGGTGCGCCACTGCTATATGTTACTAATGGCGCACCTGGTATGTGGTGCGCCATTAGTAGTTTTGAAAAAAAAATTGTTAGTAATGGCGCACCATGGGATAGTGCGCCATTACTACTTGACATAGTAATGGCGCACCACACCCATCGTGCCAGTGCGCCACTGTCCCATGGCGCACTGTCCCATGGTGCGCCATTACTAACAAAGTTTTTTTATTTTTTTTTCAAAACTACTAATTGCGCACCACACATCAGGTGCGCCATTAGTAATATATTTAGCACCTGATGTGTGGTGCGCCATTATTAACACTGGTGCTAAATGCACCCACCCCCCCCCCCCCAATGTGGACCGCCTTTTCAGTTTTAAAGAAAATAAAAGAAAATGATGGAAATGTCAAAAAAAATAAAAAAATTCCCATGTGATATGTGGTCTAGTTGTTGGGAAAATTTACAAATATGAATTTCGACTTTATTTGCAAAATCTCTTTGGAATTTAGTAAAATGGGAATAACTTTTGCATACGAACTCGGATTAAAAAGTTTTTATATGAAAAATCATCTACTCGAAAAGTTACATCTGAATTGAACCGGGGGAACAACGTTCATCATCTGTAAAATCCCCAAAAACCTAACAGAACGAAAGATACAGGGCTTTTAAGATCTAGAGGGGGGAAAATGAAAAAAAATTCAAACTTGATACAGAAAAAAATTGGGATTTTTTTTCAAAATATGATACGTAATATGACCGGGAAGTTTGAAATATTTTTTCAAAATTTCATCATACTCATGAACATGAACAAAGTCCTAGACATCAACAAGGTTTAATAGGATTGATATGATAGATATATCAACAAGTGCCTGTGAAGTGAGCTGGTGCTGGGGTTGGATAGAACTGCAATCTTCAGCGTGCTCGGGTTGGAGTAGTGTGAGGATGGGTGACCTTCCGGGAAGTTTGACCATAGAGTGCGATTTGACTTGAGATTAAGCATATTAACCTGAGATTAAGCCACAATGACCTGAGATTAAGAAAAAAATTGAAAAACAAATTTTTGATTTTTTTTAAAAAAATTGTTACTAATGGCGCACTTCTATGTGGTGCGCCATTAGTATACCAGATACAAATGGCGCACCTATGGGATACTAATGGCGCACCAAAAAAATCTAATGTTGTGGTGCTAGTGGCGCACCTGTAGTGCGTCATTAGTAGCCAAAACAGGTGCGGCACTAGCAGGCCTTTTCCAAGTAGTGTGAGCTGCTCGAGCATACAAAACAGAATTTCATTTGAAGGTTTGGAGTTTGGCACATACAAATTTAATTGGAACGGCAGGTCAATACCGCATATAGGAAGGTATGGTGGACTCATATGGAACAACTTTGGGGTTTATGGAGTTTGGATGCACAATCAGTATTCCCGCTTAGTACAGGTGAAGGCTAGCAAAAGACTGCGAAGCGACCAACTGAGAGAGCGACAACAGTCATAGACATGCATTAAAATTAATTTACACCGAGTAGAAGCATGAGTAGGATATAATCCATCATGAACATAAATATCATGAAGGCTATGTTGATTTTGTTTCAACTACATGCGTGAACATGTGCCAAGTCGAGTCACTCAATTTATTCAAAGGAGGATATCATCCCATCATACCACATCATAATCATTCAAATAGCATGTTGGCACGCAAGGTAAACCATTATAACTCGTAGCTAATCAAGCATGGCACAAGAAACTATAATCTCTAAATGTCGTTGCAAATATGTTTACTTCATAATAAGTTGAATCAAAAATGATGAACCCATCATATTTACAAAAGCAAGAGAGGTCGAGTTCGTACCCGTTTTTCTCATCTCAATCAGTCCATCATATATCGTCATTATTGCCTTTCACATGCATGACCGAACGATGTGTATAATAATAGTAGTGCACGTGCATTAGACTAAGCTGGAATCTGCAAGCATTCAACTCAAGAGAGAAGACAGGGTAATATGGGCTCTAAGTTAAATAAACAATCAAGCATATGAGAGCCACTAAACATTCAATATGGTCTTCTCGACCCCCAAAGGAAAGAAAGAAAATAAAACTTTTTACACGGTAAAGCTCCCAACAAGTAAGAAGAAGAACTAGAAATCTTTTTGGGTTTTCATTTTAATTTCTACTACAAGCATGGAAATTAAACTAACTAATTTTTTTGGTTTTTCTTAAGATTTATCAAACATACAAGAAGAAAGCTTGAAAAAGGAAATTTAAACTAGCATGGATAATACAATGAAAGAGTATGAGCACCGATGACTAGTGTGTGAACATGAATGTAAAGTCGGTGAGAAATACGTACTCCCCCAAGCTTAGCCTTTTGGCCTAAGTTGGTCTAATACCAAGGACAGCTGCTACTCTTCCCGGTGTACTGGGAGGTGTAATCAGGATACCACTTGCTGGTCATCTCCGGATCCCACTGGAAAGATGATGCACGATAAGGGTACAGTGCAGGTTCTCCGGCTCAGGTTCAGGTTCTGGAGTGGATACTTGGGCTCGATGAGCATACACTGTCTCCGGCGTGACAAGAAAATTATCTGCAAGCAAATCAAACAATAGAGGCGCACTCAAAATAATAGTCTCATTGTGTTTCTTATTAAATCTAAGGTTATACAAGAGCATCTTCTCTTCATTGTCAACAATAAACGTGTGGGCTACCATGCTCTTGTAATCTAAAATGTGAGGAGGCAATTTTGTCTCCTCTTTCTCATGGTGCCTAATAGGTATCTAAAAATGTCTAGCAAGACGGGAAGCATAGATACCTCCAAATATGGGGCCTTTTGTACGATTCAGGCCTAACCGTTTAGCAATGACGGCACCCATACTAAAACTATTATCTCCAAGCAAGGCATGTTGAAGAATGATAATATCAGGAACACTAAAGTTTCCACTATTTCCAGAACCAATCAAGAATCTACTAGCAAATATGGCAAAGTAGCGTAAAACAGGAAAATGTATGCTAGAGATTTTTGCCTCGGAACCCTTCTTTGGCTCCTGTACAGCTATGGTGTTAACAAAGCCATCCACATCTTTACGATGGGGTTCCTCTAATTCTCCCTCATAGAGTATCCTACATACCGCGCAAAAATTACGTAAAGACATTTCTCTGAATTCATCATATAAATGAAATGATACTGAAGGCGGTGACTTCTTAGGATAATAATAAAATTTTTGCACGAAAGTATTGGTGAGTAAGAGATACTGATCGATCCAGTCGTGGAGGAAACCGGTGAGGCCTGCATTCTCGACCAAAGAATAAAAATATTCATGAATTCCAGCTTCTTTCAAGAAATCATCGCATGGCCATTCACACGACCGTACTTCCGCTAAGCAAGGAAGATTGTACTTGGCTTTTTCCTTCTCTTTAGCTTGTTTTTCCTGAGAGCCTTGGCTAGAAGAGCCCCTCAAAAGTTTCCTTAACATTTTCTGAAAATTTCTGAAATTTTAGTAACTTAAAAAGAAACTAAACCAGATTGGTAGCAACTACTCCTACAAGTGCCTAGAGCCCATATCATGCATTAGAATTGCTTGGGACCTCATAAATTCAACATGCAAGCTCATGAACATGGTCACCTATGCAGCAAAAATTTGCAATGAATAAAGCACTAGAACAAAAACTAATTGGACCAATGGAGGAGTCACATACCAAGCAACAATCTCCCAAAGCAGTTTTGTGAATGGACCTTTGAGCAAGGAGATCGAAAATCGCAGCAAAAAGAGCTAGAACTCGTGCTTGAGCTGGATGGGGATTTTTTTGGGTAGAAGATGAAGTGTGTGGGTGCTGGCATAAGTGGAGGGGGGCCACCAGGGACCCACGAGACAGGGGGCGCACCCAGGGGGGTGGGCGCGCCCTCCACTCTCGTGGCCTAGTGCTTGCCCCTCCTGCAGTGATTTCAGTGCCTATAATCCTCAAATATTTCATAAAAAATCATACTAAATTTGCAGTGCATTTGGAGCACTTTTATTTTCAGGATATTTTTTTAATGCACGGATAATTCAGAAAACAGACAGATAATACTATTTTTGCTTTATTTATTCTAAATAACAGAAAGTAAAAAGAGGGTACAAAGGTTGTGCCTTCTAGTTTCATCCATCTCATGATCATCAAAATGAATCCACTAACAAGGTTGATCAAGTTTCGTTAACAAACTCATTCCGAATAACACGGAACCGGAGAAATTTCGAATAACACTAAGTTACCTCAACGGGGATATGAACATCCCCAACAATAAGAATATCATACTTTTTCTTGACACTAGGGAGAGGAAATTCAAAACCTCCAATAATAATAGTTGGAACTTTTCCAATAGAATTGATGCTATAAACTTGAGATTGTTTCCTCGGAAAGTGTACTGTATGCTCATTACCAATGACAGGAAAGTGACATTGCCTTTGTTGCAATCAATAATAGCCCCTGCAGTGTTCAAAAAAGGTCTACCAAGGATAATCGACATACTATCGTCCTCAGGAATATCAAGAATAACAAAGTCCATTAAGATAGTGACATTTGCAACCACAACAGGCACATCCTCACAAATACCGACAGGTATAGCAGTTGATTTATCAGCCATTTGCAAAGATATTTCAGTAGGTGTCAACTTATTCAATTCAAGTGTACGATATAAAGAGAGAGGCATAACACTAACACCGGCTCCAAGATCACATAAAGCAGTTCTAACATAATTTCTTTTAATGGAGCATGGTATAGTTGGTACCCCCGGATCTCCAAGTTTCTTTGGTATTCCACCCTTAAAAGTATAATTAGCAAGCATGGTGGAAATTTCAGCTTCCGGTATCTTTCTTTTATTTGTAATGATATCCTTCATATACTTAGCATAAGGATTTACTTTGAGCATATCAGTTAAGCGCATACGTAAGAAAATAGGTCTAATCATTTCAGCAAAGCGCTCAAAATCCTCATCGTCCTTTTTCTTGGATGGTTTAGGAGGAAAGGGCATTGGTTTCTGAACCCATGGTTCTCTTTCTCTACCGTGCTTCGTAGCAATAAAATCTCTCTTATCATAACGTCGATTCTTTGATTGTGGGTTATCAAGATTAACAACAGGTTCAATCTCTACATCATTGTTTTTGCTAGTTGAGCATCAACCTGAACATTATCATTAACATTATCACTAGGTTCATGTTCATCACCTGATTGTGTTTCAGCATCAGAAATAGAAATATCATTGGGATTCTCAGGTGTGTCTACAGTAGATTTACTAGAAGCATGCAAAGTCCTATCGTCTTTCTTTTTCTTCTTTTTAGAAGAACTAGGTGCCTCTAAATTATTTCTCTGAGAATCTTGCTCGATTCTCTTAGGGTGGCCTTTAGGATACAAAGGTTCCTGAGTCATTCTACCAGTTCTAGTAGCCAATCTAATAGCAAAGTCATTTTTATTATTTAATTCATCAAGCAAATCATTTTGAGCTTTAAGTACTTGCTCAGCTTTAGTTGCAACCATAGAAGCATATTTGCTACCGAGTTTAAGTTCACCTTTAACTCTAGCCATATTATCGCTAATGCGTCTTATCTCGAAAGCATTATTCTTTAACTCTCTACCAACATAAGCATTAAAACTTTCTTGTCTAGCCATAAAGTCATCAACTTCATCTAAGCACGGGATATGAAATTTAGTAGAGGGGACTTGAACTTTATCATATGTATAAAGAGAATTTACCTTTACTACCTGTGTCGGGTTATCAAGACAATGTGGTTCTCCAACAGGCGGTATATTAAGACATGTATTTCTTCAATATGAGGTAAATTCTTAACATCTTCAGCTTTAATACCTTTTTCTTTCATTGATTTCTTTGCCTCTTGCATATCTTCAGGACTGAGAAATAAAACACCTCTCTTCTTCGGAGTGGGTTTAGGAATAGGCTCAGGAGTCGGCTTAATTGGTTCAGGAATTGCCTCAGGAATTGACTCAGGAAGAGTCCAATTATTTCTATTAGTCAACATATTATTCAATAGAAATTCAGCTTCGTTGACTGTTCTTTCCCTGAAAACACAACCGGCAAAACTATCCAAGTAGTCCTTCGAAGCATCGGTTAGTCCATTATAAAAGATATCAAGTATTTCATTTTTCTTGAGAGAATGATCAGGCAAAGCATTAAGTAACCAGAGAAGCCTCCCCCAAGCTTGTGGGAGACTCTCTTCTTTGATTTGCACAAAATTATATATTTCCATAAGGCAGCTTGTTTCTTATGAGCAGGAAATATTTAGCAGAGAAGTAATAAATCATATCCTGGGGACTACGCACACAACCAGGAGCAAGAGAATTATACCAAGTCTTAGCATCACCCTTTAATGAGAACGGAAATATCTTAAGGATATTAATAATAGCGAGATTTATCATCATGAGTAAACATGATAGCTATATCATTCAACTTGGTAAGATGTGCCACAACATTTTCAGATTCAAGGCCATAAAAAGGATCAGATTCAACTAAAGTAATAATTTCAGGATCAACAGAGAATTCATAATCCTTATCACTAACACAAATAGGTGAAGTAGCAAAAGCAGGGTCAGGTTTCATTATAGCATTAAGAGACTACTGCTTCCATTTAGCTAATAACTTTTTAAGATCATATCTATCATTGCAAGCAAAGATAGCTCTAGCAGCTTCTTCATTCATAACATAACCCTCAGGAACAACAGGCAATTCATAATCATTGGGAGAATTTTCATCATCACTATCATCAATAATAGCATCTTCAATAATTTCATTCCCCCTAACTCTAGCAAGTTGTTCATCAAGAAATTCACCTAATGGCAAAGTAGTATCACGCACAGAAGTAGTTTCATCATAAGTATCATGCATAACAGAAGTGGCATCATCAATAACATGCGACACATCAGAATTCATACCAGTAGCAGTTTTAGGTGTCGCAAGCTTACTCAAAACAGAAGGAGAATCTAGTGCAGAGCTAGATGGCAGTTCCTTACCTCCCCTCGTAGTTGAGGGATAGATCGTAATTTTCGCGTCTTTGAATTTCTTCATAGTGATCAAAAGATATAAATCCCAAGTGACTCAGAGAATAGAGATATGCTCCCCGGCAACGGCGCCAGAAATTAGTCTTGATAACCCACAAGTGTAGGGGACCGCAACAGCTTTCGAGGGTAAAGTATTCAACCGAAATTTATTGATTCGACACAAGGGGAGCCAAAGAATATTCTTGAGTATTAGCAGTTGATTTGTTAATTCAACCACACCTGGATAACTTAGTATCTGCAGCAAAGTATTTAGTAGCAAAGTAATATGATAATAAAGGTAATGGTAGCAAAAGTAATGTTTTTGGGTTTTGTAGTAGTTGTAACAGCAGCAACCGAAAAGTAAATAAGAGAAGAACAATATGTTAAAAGCTCATAGGCAATGGATCAGTGACGGATAGTTATGTCGTATGCGATCCCTCACGTAATACCTATAACATAGGGTGACACAGAACTAGCTCCAGTTCATCAATGTAATGTAGGCATGTATTCCGTATATAGTCATACGTGCTTAAGGAAAAGAACTTGCGTGACATCTTTTGTCCTACCCTCCCGTGGCAGCGGGGTCCTAGCAGAAACAAAGGGGTATTAAGGCATCCTTTTAATAGAGAACCGGAACAAAGCATTAGCACATAGTGAATACATGAACTCCTCAAACTATGGTCATCACCGAGAAGTATCCCGATTATTGTCACTTCGGGGTTGTCGGATCATAACACATAATAGGTGACTATAGACTTGCAAGATAGGATCAAGAACACACATATATTCATGAAAACATAATAGGTTCATATCTGAAATCATGGCACTCGGGCCCTAGTGAGAAGCATTAAGCATAGAAAAGTCATAGCAACATCAATCTCAGAACATAGTGGATACTAGGGATCAAACCCTAACAAAACTAACTTGATTACATGGTAAATCTTATCCAACCCATCACCTTCTAGCAAGCCTATGATGGAATTACTCACGCACGGTGGTGAGCATCATGAAATTGGTGATGGAGGATGGTTGATGATGACGACGGCGACGAATCCCCCTCTCTGTAGCCCCGGACGGACTCCAGATCGGCCCTCCCGAGAGAGATAAGGGCTTGGCGGCGGCTCCGTACGGTAAAACGCGATGAAACTTTCTCTCTGGTTTTTTCTCCTCGGACGTGAATATGGGAGTTGGAGTTGAGGTCAATGGAGGTCCAGGGGGCCCACGAGACAGGGGCACACCCCCACCCTCGTGGATAGGGTGTGGGCCCCCTGGTCTTGATTCTTTCTCCAAAAAATTTATAATTTCCAAAAAGTGCCTACGTGGATTTTCAGGACATTCCGAGAACTTTTGTTTTCTACACACAAAACAACATCATGGCAGTTCTGCTGAAAACAGCGTCAGTCCGGGTTAGTTTCATTCAAATCATGCAAGTTAGAGTCCAAAACAAGGGCAAAAGTGTTTGGAAAAGTAGATACGTTCGAGACGTATCAGATACATTGGAGATGTATCACCCCTCGGGGCGGTGTGGTCGTTGGGGGCGGCGTGTTGGCGGTGCCCCTCGGTGGCTCCTCCTACTGCCGTACTCCTCCTACAACCACGACAAGGTCTGTGCCAGAAGATCATACCCCAGCGCACGTTGATAAGGAGTAGGTGGTGGATCCACGCTGGAAGCACGCTGGGGGCTGAGCCGGGGGCTGCTGTTCGCGCTGATCTCCACCACCGGCGTGTGCGAAGCGCCCGCCGGGGGCTGGTCGCAGGCCGATGCCTTGGCCCTCTTGGCCACCCTCTGGGCCAGCGTCTCCCTGTCCCTGCAAAAATGAAGACAAGTCACGAAAAGTAATGCAGTTTGAACGAGCGGAGGTGAAGAAGGGCGAGCACTTACTCGTCTTCCGCCTCCTCTTCCGCTGCCCTTCGTTTCCTCCTCGGGCTGAGAGACCCGAAATCGAAGACGACCTCCGGGTCGACATCTGCGGGAGGAGGGGAAGGGGACGGAGTCTTTTGACGCTTGGACGAAGAGGAGGCGATCGCCTCCTTCTTCGCCACCGTGGTCATCGCCGTCTTCTTCGCTATCGCGGCCCTTGTCTGGCGCACGGTCTCCCCTTGGACCCCTTGCCATGGTTCGGTCCTCCTGGGCCGGACAGGCTCGCCAGAGCTGGCCCGCCGTAGGACACGTCCTCTTCCCGTGGCCAGAGGGTCGTCGGCCTCGGGTTCTCTCTCGGTCGACTCCTCGACCACCTCCTCAATGAGAGGGGCCCCGGTGTTGGCACCGCTGGCCTCCCCGGCAGCCACCGCCCACTGGGCAAGCTCCCTCTCCTCCGCGGCCACGCCGTCCTCATCCTCCATGCCGCCAGATGCCGGCCTCCATGGCGAGCTGCGCCTCCGCCACCCTGGCGGCAATGTAGTCGATCTCCGCCTGGGTGGTGTCCTCGACGAGCAGAAGCTCGTCACGGTCGAAGCACTCCGACAAGTTGTTGAAGAACTCCTGCACCTCACGTGCCGGGGGCTCGACCCAGGACAGGTCGAGGCCGTGCGCGTTGAATACGGGCATCATCTCGAGAATGGCGGCCTGGCACGTGTTGTTGCTCAGGAGGAACGCACCCGGCGGCAACCCAAACAGGGGCCCCTTGATGACCTTGCCGGCCTTCGCGGCCCTGCCGGTCCTCTCCATCCTGCCGCCGGCGAACACATCAAGCTGGAAGAGCCTCTGGCAATAATGGGTGTGTCCCATCGCCCTGAAGTTATGCTTCAGGCCGGGGCGGAGCCTCATGATGTCGGCCGCATTCCTGAAGTCCCAGGCTGGCCTCCCCTTGTTGTGCAGCGGGGCGATTCGGCGGCGGTTGAAGTTCACCCCAATCATCTCAAGGGTGAGCTCGGCCGTGGTGAGGTGATGGATCCTGGTGATAGCGATCGAGAGCTTTGCGTCGTCGGCGTCGACGTCGCTCCAGTCCTCGCCACGGGTCGGCAGGCTCTGACGAAACCAGCAGAACTCCGGCGGATTCTTCTCCTCGATCCAGCACCACCGACTCCGCCACTCTTCCCACCACTCCTTGTGGGCACCCTCCGGATACGTGCCTCTCCCTTGGACCCTCGGGATCTAGGAGATTCTTCTGGAGAGGGCGCCCCCTGGCTGGAGGCGGGGGGAGAAGTAGTGGCGGAAGAGCGCCGTGCTGGGAAACACCCCAACGAAGCCCTCGCAAAGGTGGACTAAGAACGCCATGCACGCCACGGCGTTCGGCGTGAGCTCCAGAAGACAGAAGACGAAGGTGCGCATGATGTCATTGAAAAAATCAGAGAAAGGGGGGCAGAGCCCGCAGGAGAATAAATCAATGAAGAAGGGGTACCGATTCAGGCCGGCCTTGACGCAGTCGGCGGGGATGACGCGCGTGGCAGGGTGCCCCGTCGTCTCCGCCGCCCACAGGGGCCTGAAGAAGTCCTTGAGGTGGAATACATCGACCATCGACGGGGAGAAGTAGGCGAACTGCGCCCGCCGCACCGCCACCTCGTTCTCCGGTGCCTCCCTCTCCACGGCATCCTTGGCTGCCCCCTTGCCCTTGCCAGTCTTGGGCGCCATGGCGGCTGGGCGAAGGCAGAGGATCGGAAGCAACGAGGGCGCAACAGCGACTAGCACAAGCAAGAGCGCGAGGAGGAAGAAGATGGGGCACAGCGGTGCCGAGATAGGAGAAAGCACAGAGGGTAAATGAGCAGCGCGCCTGTGGTTATTCCTTTTTATGGGAAAGATGCGGGCCGCCTCTTTACCATTTACTATGATGTGACGCCTGCGTGCAGAAGGCGCCCCACGCATGTCCCCCCATGTCACACCCGACCCTCCATGTCGCGCATTCAACACGGGCCATGGGGAAGCGCAGGGGGAGAAAAGTTACCGCGGTAAAAATTGGCCCGGCCTGCCCGCGCACCGTTCTGGGCCTAGCCCAACAACACGTCGCGCTTATGTGTGGCCCAGGCCCGGGGGCTCCTGTCGGTGTACAGAAGTAGGGGCTCTACTTTGTACCCCTTTACTTGTGCACGGGCAGTCGGAGCCGCGCCTACGGCCACACTTAGCAGGGCAGAGGAGGGAGGCCGAAGCCACAAGACAATCAAGCAGCGCCAAGACCAGAAACACAAAGAGAAAGAGGGCGAGGTGGACTTCCACGGCAAAACCCTTGCCGGGGCAACTTGCCCAACACCAGCGGAGTGCGCCACCCTTGAGCCTGAGGCTTCCAACATCATCCACCACATTGGAATCAAGGCTCAGGAGACACCTCCATGGTGGCATCTAGATCTTTGTGAAAGATCATTAACACACAATATCAGATGAGGACCAGAAGACGACGATCCTCGGCACGATGAAAGTGCAACTATCCCTGGGTGGTTTTGGTAATTCCTAACAACATATAGCTCATTGAGCTAATACTATTTCAAGATAAATATTTCAAGAAAGCTGAATGATTGGCATGGCAGGGATGAGAAAAGTGGACCCCTCAAAATGCTAAGGACAAAGGATTGGCTCAAGCTCAAAGCTCAGGACTCTACATTTTATATTTTAGTGATCCAAGATCACATTGAGTCTATAGGAAAAGCCAATACAATCAAGAGGGGATGAGGTGTTGCTTAATGGCTTTCTTTCTCAAAATGCTTAGTGATATGCTCCAAAGCCCTCAACTACTTTCTCACATCCACATATGACCGAAACCAAAAGTCAAACTCGGCCCCACCGATTCTTTCTATCCGGCGCCACCGAGTTCAGATGTCATAGCCACTGCCACAAATCCTAGGCAAATCGGTCTCACCGATAGGGATCTCGGTCTCACTGAGATGGGATTGTAATCTCTCTATTTCCCTTCGTAACGTTTTGGTCAAACTGAGACGAGCGATCGGTCCCACCGAGATTGCAATGCAAACTCTCTGTTTCCCTTTCATAACGTTTCGGTCTAACCGAGATGAGCGAATCGGTCCCACCGAGTTTGCCTGACCAACTCTCTGGTTAGCTTATTACCAAAATCGGTCCCACCGAGTTTGTGTAATCGGTCTCACCGAGATTACGTTATGCCCTAACCCTAACCATATCGGTCCTACCGAGTTGCATGTCGGTCCCACCGAAAGTCCTAACGGTCACATGATTTGCTAAATCGGTCCGACCGAGTTTCTTAGTTTGGTCCCATCGATATATGTAAGTTGTGTGTAACAGTAAGATTTTGTGTGGAGGCTATATATACCCCTCCACCCACTCTTCATTCGTGGAGAGAGCCATCAGAACGTGCCTACACTTCCAACCTACATTTTCTGAGAGAGAACCACCTACACTTGTGTTGAGACCAAGATATCCCATTCCTACCATATGAATCTTGATCTCTAGCCTTCCCAAGTTGCTTTCCACTCAAATCTTCTTTCCACCAAATCCAAATCCTGTGAGAGAGAGTTGAGTGTTGGGAAGACTATCATTTGAAGCACAAGAGCAAGGAGTTCATAATCAACACACCATTTGTTACTTCTTAGAGAGTGGTGTCTGCTAGATTGGCTAGGTGTCACTTGGGAGCCTCCGACAAGATTGTGGAGTTGAACCAAGGAGTTTGTAAGGGCAAGGAGATCGCCTACTTCGTGAATTTCTACCCTAGTGAGGCAAGTCCTTCGTGGGAGACGGCCATGGTGGGATAGACAAGGTTGGTTCTTCGTGGACCCTTCGTGGGTGGAGCCCTCCGTGGACTCGCGCAGCCGTTACCCTTCGTGGGTTGAAGTCTCCATCAACGTGGATGTACGATAGCACCACCTATCGGAACCACGACAAAAACATATGTGTCTCAGACATGCGTTTGCACTCTCCAAACCCTTCCCTTTACATTCTTGCAAGTTGCATGCTTTACTTTCCGCTGCTCATATACTCTTTGCATGCTTGCTTGAATTGTGTTAAGATTTCTTGAACCATGCTAAGTTGCTAAAATCTGCAAAGAACTAAAATTGGGAAAAGGCTAGATTTTTATTTGGTCAAGTAGTCTAATCACCCCCCCTCTAGACATACTTTCGATCCTACACACGATCCTTGCCAAGGAAACCCATGAGGCCTCCGGCAAGATCCTTGCCGGGGACGACCGCAGTGCCGCGGCAAGACCCTTGCCGGGGCCCCGACAAGACCCTTGCCGAAGACATCAACAGGGCCGCGGCCAGGCCCGCACCCGCCAAGTTTCCACCGCCGTTCCCATGCAGCTGCCAGCCCAGCCAGCCAGGCGAGCACCTGCGTGGCGACGTGCGGCCCCGAGGCCAACTCAGCAAGCACCTGCGTGGTGGCATGCAGATCTTCGTGAAGACGCTACCACCACGCCAGCTCAGCAGCGTGCCAGCCTACATGGCACCACACACCTCGCTGGCCAGGGCGCATGTCAAGGCAAGGCGAGGCGGCGACAGACTGGGCGGGCCTCGTTTCCGTCCCCGATAAAGCGAGGGGACACTTAAGGAGCGCATTTAATGCGTCTTGTCCCGTAGCGACTAGCGATAAGCATAGCTACTATACCCTTTCCACCTCCTGTGTGCCAGTGTGGCGCCTCCTTCGACTATAAAAGGAGGCCCGAGGCGTACTGGAGAGGGATTCAGCTCTTTTGAGCAAGTCACGCACCATAGCTATCTCAAGAACACTGAAATACACACCAAAGCAGGACTAGGGTATTACGTGATCCCCGCGGCCCGAACCTGGGTAAACGACCTTTGTGCTGACTCTTAGACCCGCTCTTCTCACAACCCCGCGCCTGCCAACCACAGTAGGGATTCCGTTGATCCCATAGGTATCGTTCCCACCGACAGTGTACCTTACTAGCACTCCTAGTACCAACTGGGTATTACATACCGGTTCAGTTGCTAATACTGGTAACTCGAACAAAAGCTGCAGAATAAACGGAGACTAGCTAAGGGCGAGGTGACAATTTGTGTTGGAAGTGTTTCCAAGGTTGATATGATCACCACCGCACGCTCCCTCTACCTTCGAGATTAGTGTTGAACATAGATAAATGTGATTCGGTGTATGCGTTGAGTTATGAACATGATTAGATCGTGTTTATTGCAATACAATTATTCATTTAAGTCGCAGAATAATGGTTATTCTGTTTAGATGAAAAATACCTTCTGTGGTCGTGCACCCAATGTGAATGGTTTACTGAATCTCGATCGTAGTGATACACATGTTCATACCATTGATGCCAAAAGATGTAGGAGTTGATAATGATAATACCACTTTCTTGTGGCACTGTTGCTTAGGTCATATTGGTGTAAAGCGCATGAAGAAACTCCATGCTGATGGATTTTGGGGTCACTTGATTTTGAATCACTTGACACATGCAAACCATGCCTTATGGGCAAGATGACTAAAACCTCGTTTTCTGGTACAATGGAACGGGTAAGTGACTAGTTGGAAATCATACATACTGATGTGTGCGGTCCGATGAGTGTTCAGCGCGTGATGGATATTGTTATTTCCTCACCTTCGCCGATGATTTGAGTAGATATGGGTATATTTACTTAATAAAGCATAAGTCTGAAACATTTGAAAAGTTCAAGAAATTTCAGAGTGAAGTTGAGAATCATCATAACAAGAAGATGAAATTCCTACAATCCGATCGAAGGGAAGAATATCTGAGTTATGATTTTGGCAATCACTTAATACAATGTGGAATTGTTTCAAAGTTGACGCCACCTGGAACACCACAATGTAATGGTGTGTCCGAACGTCGTACTCGTACCTTATTGAATATCGTGCGTCCTATGATGTCTCTTGCTGATCTACCACTATCGTTTTGGGGTTATCCATTAGATACAACTACATTCACTTTAAATAGGGAACCATCTAAATCTGTCGAGGTGACACCGTATGAATTATGGTTTGGCAAGAAACCTAAGTTGTCGTTTCTTAAGGTTCGGGGCTACGATGCTTATGTCAAAAGGCTTCGGCCGAAAAAGCTCAAACCCAAAGAAGACAAATGCATCTTTGTAGGATGCCCAAAAGATACGGTTGGGTATACCTTCTATCTCAGATCCAAGGGCACACTACTAGGGAAAAGCCTATACACAGAATCTTACCAGCAGCGCTCCTCAAAATACAACGCTACTGCTATTTAGCAGCAGCGCGTGATAGCAAAACGCGATGTTGAAAGGAAAATAGCGATGGCGGCCACGCCAAACCGCTACTGCTTCTAATTGCCATGACCTCAAGAACCCAACTAGTTATAGCAGTAGCGCCCTATACCGAACCGCGCCATTGCTATAGAATTTAGCAGAAGACGCTTCTAAGAAAATCGCCATCGCTACGATCAGCCCACAAGTTTAGTCCCACCTCGCCCGAGAACAGGTGTTTACCACCTTAAATATGTTACTCAAACTATCACAATCAGTTGGTCTTCACCGAGATCTATGTGTAGAATTTGTGGAGCAATATGAGTCCTCTCCGGTTCTTACCGGAGTGGACTCATATTGACAATTCAGATTGTACACAAAAAGATCATTGATGGCCAATGTATTTTGATGCGTGCTTAGACTTAGCAAAGAGCGTTTTCCGTAAAATGCGCTTATAGCTACTTTAGCTATAGCGTGGTTCCTAAAGTGCGCCATCGCTAGTCTCGACTTAACCCGCTCAAAATTTCACCAAGTCCTCCTCCTCTGTTCCCCTACTCCTCTATCGCCGCCGCTCGAGCCCGAGCCTGCCCTCACCGCTGCCGCCCGAGGCCGCCCTCAACCTCACCGCTGCCGCTCGCCGCCGCTCTCGACCTCACCGTCGCCACAGCCTCCCCCACCCCCTCCTTTCTCGACCTCACCGCACCGCTCTCGACCTCACCATCGTCCGACGCCGCCGCCGCCGTCCTCCATCCGCCATCGAGGTACTCCCTCCTTCCGTGCCTCCTCCTCCCACCACGCCCTCCTCCCTTCTCCTTCCACCTTGCCCTCCTCCCACCGCCTGCGGCCGCCCCCTCCTCCCTCCTTTGCCGGCAGCCCTCCTCCCACCGCCCCTCCCTCCTCCTCCTCCGGCCGCCCGCTCTCCCTCCTCTCTCCTCCCTCCCTCCCTTGTCTCTGTTCTTGCAAATCGTAGGTGTTTTGAATAAAATAGAAGTAAGAAAATTTAGGGTAGAACTAGGGTAGTAGAATTTTTAGCAAGTGTTTAATAGAAAATAGTTTATTTAGTAAGTGATTAATATAACTAGTTTATTTATATTTGGTACTTAATAGAACTAGTTTATTTGGTATGTGCTTAATAGAACTAGTTTATTTATAGTAAGTGCTTAATAGCACTAGTTTATTTAGTAAGTAGTTAATAAAACTAGTTTATTTAGTGCTAGGATTATATATAAGATATTTTCAAATGTTTTTTTAATATTTTGAACCATTGAAATGCAATGACCATCGCTAAATGGCCTATGTTTTGCGGAGTGTTGATTAATTTCCGTTCCGGCAAATTACTAGTAGTGATTTTTAGTAGTAGTAGATGTTAATTACTAGTAGTGATAGTACTAGTTAACTAGGGCAGTATGATTAATAATAGTTGTAGTTGAACTACTTTAGTTGTAGTTGAACTACTTTAGTTGTAGTTGAACTAGTTTAGTAAGTAAATTAATAAAATAGTTGAACTAGTTAAACTAGTTCAATTAATAGAACTAATGTATTTTTAGTAAGATAATTAATATAACTAGTTGAACTACTTTATTTTTAGAAAGAACTAGTTTTTTAGTAAGATAATTAATATAACTAGTTGGACCACAAATTCTATTTATAGTAAGTTTATATTTAGTAAGAACTAGTTGAATTAATAAAACTAGTTGAACATGTCATATTTGTTGTTATTTTTTAGTTTAAGCAATTATTCGGGATGTATTAGTGATAACTTATACGGTTTTTGCTTTGGCAGAAATCAAGGAGCCCCTCCATCATCCCCGCCATCGTCCCCGTCACCGACCCCCTCCGACATCAAGGTGAGACCAGCCAAATATCCATGTATATCTTTTGTTGCTCAAATAGGATATGTGGTTGCCCAAGTGGCCGTTCATGTTCAGTTTACACCTCCGAGTGGCCTATGTTTTGCCGGAGTGTTGATTAATTTCCGTTCCGGCAAATTTCAGACGCTCGATATGTCCTTTTTTAGAAATATCGAGTGGCCTGGATTTTCTCGAAAAATAATGATCTAATTTAGGTTTTTTAGTACATATATTTAATTGTACAAGTTTAATCTTTGAATTATGAACGTAGGAAATGTCGTACTTGGACGACGACAGTCTCCAGGGGAGTGCAGCTGGTGCCATGACGATCGAGGTCTGTGCGATGTGTTCGTTGAGCTGATTTAAGATCGGCGCTCAAAGATTAAGCTCGAGGAGACCTTCGATGTTGAAACGGTACGCAACAACGACAAGAGTTTTTTTCATAATTAAGCATGACTTCAAATATTTCAACGTCTAATTTTCATCTTTTGCAATTCGACTAGCTTATCCCATGCCATGCAAGACACTATGTGTTGGATAGGGTGGGTTTTGAAGACCACGGAAATTTTGAAACAAAGAAAATACACCTAAGGACCCATCATGATATGGATTTTGAAGTAAATCTGTACAATGCTCAGAGCGTAACCCATTTTGGTTGCCAAAATTGGGAAGCACTTTGCAAAATGTATGGTTTTTATGAGGGTATGATTGTCACCATGGATCTTGGTGATCCTGACATCGAGCAAGACAATATGGACATTTGGGTCCTTGTTGATACGCTTCCGATTCTACCGCAATGTGAGTTTCTCAAACATAGTTATTAACTAATTTATATTGTTTATTTCAAAATAGTTGACAGCTTATTTCCATTGACAGCTTATTTTGAATCTTCAAAGAATGTGCAGAAGATGGTAGACAAAACCCACTACAGTGGTGGCTCCGAATTAACTTATAAGGAGAAAAATCATCTGATCGCATTTTGTACTTTCTTTGAGAATTACAATACCTATTATCAAACTCCTCCAAATTATGGTGAATACGTGCCACTAGTGCACATGTTGAACCACGATAACTTCTATGGAGATACCTCGTAAGATTTTTTACTATTATGACATCCGTGCATCTTTGCATACTTCCAAAACTAGTACATCATTGCTAACTACAAAGTTATTACTATGGTTTTCAACAGAAAATCCCGATGGATTGTAAAGGCCATCCGATGTATTACAATGGTCGCCTTGAAGTTCGAACATACAGCCAGGTCATCCTACGGATCTCACCTGTGCATATCGGATTTCTAAAACCGGTGAACACATGCTAATCAAAGAATGGAAAAAATGTTTGGACATTCGCAAGGAGGTTCTTGGAAGTAACATTAAGAGAAAGGCAAGAATTGGAGACAGGATAATCTCCATTCTCCATAATGGAGAGTCAGGGGCTATCTTGTTTTTTGCTATTTTACCTTAGAGAATATAGTAGGTCCTAAGAGAATGTAGTAGGTCCTATGAGGTACAATATGTTTATTATGTGATACAATGTGTTTAGAGTTGATGATGAGGAGTACTTGTGATTACGACTAGTGACCAATTTGCTATGTGAAGTCTCATTGATGAAAACGATGATCTTGAGGAGGTGTTATATGACAATGATGTATTATGATGATAAGTTGTTAATGATATGGTAATGATGATGATATTTATTATATCATTGGGTGAAAGAACCGCGGATTAGTTTCAAGTGGATGTCCATCCACTTGAAACTAGTCCACGGTTGTTTTACCTACTCATTAAGATGTAAAAACAGTCTCTAAATTCCTGTTATATGAAAACTTGTGTAAAGGTGTATGAAATACAACATGAAATAAAAAATAAATAAAATACTAAATAATAGTAGTAGCGTGGGCAAGGAGGAGCGCTACTACTAATTACCAGCAGCGCTGCTCAGGAGAAGCGCTACTACTAGATCATTTTAGCAGGAGCGCGGGTCCACGCGCGCTACTGCTAAGCTTTAGC